>JBBPTB010000327.1:0-24281 GCA_038093875.1 Boletus tylopilopsis | reverse complement strand
CCTTCAAGTTGGACGTCCCGAGCGACAAGTTGTCATGACGTTTTTCCAGTTTTGCGAGGTGAAGCGCTGACCGGTCAGAACAGAAGAAACTTGAAGTGGTAGCGGGGGGGAGCCATGAGCAGATGGGTATACGGCCCCATTCCTGATTGAGGTGTGCTCGCGCGGTCATTTCGCGTCGAAGGCTGGGCCTCGAGGCAAGGAGATGTAGGTCCCGTGATCAGGATTCCGCGAGTGGGAAATTGATGGGGGGATGCGGCTAAATGATCAATTGCTGGATGGAGCAGAACGCACACACACAGGAACGGGTCAGGGTTTAGGGTGACCTATTGGGCCGTTGGGGGTGAATGGAACTGTCCGGATCGGCTAATTGGAGGAGAATGTGATCGACTGCGGTGAGATACAAGACAAGAGAACACGTGTAGCTAGTAGTAAAACGAGGCGCACAGTACAAGTGAGAGTAGTAAGCTGCTGCCGTGAATAACCGGACGCGGAACATCGGCACGGGATCATCGGGCCAGCGTTCTGGGTAAGAGTGGCGGAATAAGGAGGTCTACCAGATTCTGCCGAGACCTGGACGAGCGTTACGGACCGTCCAAGATTCCTTTTTTTTTTTCTTTTTTTTTTACATATTTTTCCCTGCTAGGAAAGTCGGGGTTTCATTCCAACTGTCAAAATTTTGCAACGTGCGCAAAAAAAAGAATCACATCAATAATTTGCGGGTATCTCTTATACCAGCTTGGTCCTTCTTCCTCGTTCACAACATTCTTCTTGCTCGATCGCTTCGCTAAAGCCCTCTTGTTCATGCCCTCCATTGTCAACCTCAAGTTCAAGGTAACACTACATTCCAATACACAACCCCCGTCGCGAATCTTATCATCCTCACACAGGGTAACAAATCCTTTGTCGCATTCTCAAATCTAAGCGACACCGAGTCGCTCACCAAAACATGGAAGGTACGTCCGATTTCGTCTCCTCCTCGACCCCCTCTTTCATCCCTTCTAGGTCTGCACAAAGGTCGCTAGCTACCTCGAACAGGGTCAGCGTCTCGAGAACCTCAGCTGGCGTCTCTGGCATCTTCAGAATCTCATCGTCGACTCCGACAATGCAAAGTCGAAGCGTGAGTTCAAAAAGCTCTCCAAGATCATGGGCGACAAACTCGACAAGGAAAAGGGCAGGTGCGTCTACTCCCGAATGTCTCGCTATCCGCCCTATACCCTGACTCCCACCCACAGGAGCATCGAGGAGCTTGAGGCACCCGACTTCAAGCGCAATGCATCCACAGATCTTATTCGCCAGCGTGCCGTCGAAAGAGAACGCAGCCGTGAGGCTAGCCAAAATGCGAAGCCCGGCACCATTAAACGCATGCAGTTCACTTTCTCAGTCGATCAACCAACCCCTGCCACCCCGAATACCGCCGTCCCAAAACCTGACCTCAGACCATCTGCCGAGTTCAAGGAGACTTGCACTCGTCGCGGTCGTCAGGCCACCCGCGCTCAGTTCGTCAGGGACGAATCCGCTCATACTGACTCGGACGCTTCCGCTGGTTCTCGGAAGCGCAAGTTCCCAATCGATGACCATCCTTCGCTTCGGTTTCCTACCCTCTTCTCCGGCGACTTTGGCCCCTCCGCCCTCCTCTCTGTACAGCCCTCCCTTTCCAGTGCTATGAATTATGGTGAAGACATCACCAACACCTCCTCCCGTGGTTTCAGCATCCTCCGTCCTACCATCGAGCTTCCCCTCGACGAGATACTCAGCAACGTAGACCCTACAGATGACCATATGTCTTCCATTTTCGTTGGACAAACCGACTCCATCCTTACTACGAGCGCTGATTCAGACGTCATGATGCAAGACTCCTCTGTACCCGACTCGTCTAGCTCGGATTCCCAGTCCACTGGCAATAGCAGTGAATTGGTCATGTCTACCCTTTCCCTTTCCCAACCCACCGAGGACACCCCCCCTCCCCAAACTATTTCCCCAGCCAAGCTTGGCCCCAGCGCGGGAACCCGAGGCAATGCACCCAGCAGTCGACCCAGCCTCACGGTCAAAACCCAGAACACTCCCACAACCCGGTCATCTGGCCCTGGTGCCACCGCCACTAGTGTCAACCCAGCCGTTCTTCGCGGAAATGGCAACTCTGCGCCGGGAGGGGTAAAGGCCGAATGCTCAAACTGTGGTGCCACACATACACCTCTCTGGCGCCGCGGTCTCAACGATGAGCTGAATTGCAACGCCTGTGGCTTGTACTGTAAGCTGGTACGTCCCCTCACTCGATCCCATATCCGACAGATGACTCATGGTCTCGGCAGCACAAGCGCCCACGCCCTAAGAGTATGCGCGCCAACCACGGCGAGAGCCGCGCTCAAGCGGCTCCTCGCCAGGAAGTGGTTGACGTCCTCGGTGGGTCTCCCCGGTACATGCGACACACTACTCAGCTCAGCGGGGTGGTCGGCACAGCTCAATGCTACAACTGCCACACCACCGCAACGCCGCTTTGGAGAAAGGACGACGAGGGTAAGACGGTTTGCAACGCGTAAGTTTTTCATATCCGGGTCCCGTGGTACGATCACTCATGTCGGACGGGACATCTAACATTAGATGTGGCCTATAGTAAGTGGCATATGTCTTGTCGCCGGTTGTGCGTTCGCTAAGGGCGCTCCATTAGTTATAAATTACATGGGTCAGCAAGACCCATCTCCATGAAGTCCGACGTAATTCGCAAACGTTCTCGCCATGATGCTCGGCGCTCCGGCCCGGACTCGTCTGAAACTCCATCTGTGAGCCCTGATGGAAGTCGCCGGACTTCCCCGACTGTGGAACGTTCCCCTACCCTGGCACCAGACTCGACCACTCAACCTACTTATGAATACAACGAGGAACCGCCGACTCAGAGCTCGTCGTCCGAGCTGCTGGGTGCCCTCGGACCCGATACGCAGACTGCTGGTTATAACAACCAGCAAAACTACTCGAACATCTACAACCCGTTCCCGGGTCCGTATCATCCCGACTACCTGAGCCAGAATTTTCAGACTCCCCCTGACGCGCTTCCCTTCTCGGGTGTTGAGACCCTGGAGACAGAGGTTACTACTAACAACGAGCAGAGGACGACGAAGCGCCGTCGGATGAGTACGGACTCGGCGTCAGAGCCCCCGTCGTCTGCTGTTTCATTTTCCTCCTATGCCGACTCGTACTCGGGTCACTCCTCCACCGCGTCCCACTCTCGGCGTTCTTCGATGGACTTTCCCTTCTTCTCGTCATATAGTGTCTTCCGCGGTTCTGCCAACGCATTCTGGCATCCCACCACGCTCGCCACAGAACGGTCTCCTCAATTAGTTCATCCTCCGATGCTTCCCGCCGAAGATTCGCCGATGGACTTCTTCCATCCACCCATGCTCCCTCAGGAAGAAGATAACTTCTTCGCCACCTATCTCCACCCACCCATGTTGCTCCCGCAGGAAGACCCGCATGTTCAACACGCACACCAGCACCAAAACCAGCAAGGGTATAATTCGACTTCCCAGGCCGAGTTTTATGACAACGCTATGCAAACCTTTTAATGGCTACATCCGGGCGCTCGTTGCATCTCAGGTTTTTACTCGGGTTTCCATCGTCACTCGTCCTTCACTGCCCAGTACGTAGACCAACCCAAAAAAGTCGATCTATCCATTCCAACGACAAACCAACTGTATCATTAGGGAGCGTCACATTCATTTTCACGTTATGGCGCAGCCTGTTCCCTTTCATTTATCCCTCTCGTGTCTTTATCACAATCTTTTTCTCTTCTCTCTCACCTGCCATATATATTTTTGGTCGCATAGCTACCGCCCCGAGATGGGGTCGTTGTTCCCCGTACATGGTTGTATCGGTTGTGTTGCCCCCACGCGAAGGGCTTCGCGCTTCAAGCCCCAAAATGGTATCTATTTTGAACGTTTTCCCTACATACCATCATCATCATTGTGTTTGAGTGGCATCCCTTTCTTTTGGACGTTATTGCAAATGTACGCTCGTCGTTGTAGCAACTCCCTTCTTGTCGCATTGGTCGCCAGCACGACTTTTTTTCTTTAGTTCGCCTGCAATTGTCATGTTGTTTTGCATCTGATTTTGCTTGTTCGTGTAATAATCATACGATTTATCCGCGTAATAATCAACGGGGATAATTTCGTTCGTTCGGCCCACATGCCGCCGTTATGGTTTCCGTTTGACAACCATGATCCACAAGGCACCCCAAGCTGTTGCCTTTTTCACATGTTCCCCCGCGGTCCCGGCGTCTATGTAATTATACATGGCTTCAGGGACGAACCGAACCCCAGTGGGACGTTGATCATGATCGTGAGGCCCTACATTGTGTTGAACTCTATCATTTTTTTCGACGTGTGGGCCGACGACATAGTGAGACAAATCATGCGCACATTTGTCATGAAGGCCTCGGCGTCTTGCTGTTTTGGTCGTTGGGGAGTCGGCGAATCCGAATCGGTCTTTTGGGCGTAGTGCGGTCACATACGCTCGTCGAGAGGGTTTTGTCTGGAGCGTGGTCTGGTACGTAGGTCCAGATTGATTTTGGCCCCTGAGCATCACGTCATCTAACGCATTCGAAACGCATCCATGAAACACGTGGCCCCCTCCGAGAGAGAGATTCGGACTCCTTCAATAATCTCGCTCCAGGTTTCCAATCAGTGCAGTAGTATCAAAGTGCTAGGGAATATTTGCTGCCGGTGTGACTGCAGACAAACGTTCATCTATCTATCTATCTCATAAGTAAGTGTTTTACATAAATTCTTTGATAAACGCGTTCTAGACTCTACATCGCCACACACACTGCGATGAGAAGGGCTTGCCTGAGAAATTGACAGGACCGCCGGTAGCCAAGTAGGAAATGGCGACGGCCCCTCGCCCGCATTGTGTCCCATAAAGTATGCCACCCGAATCTGACTTTCCCTCTTGCCTTCTTCTCCCTTCATCGTGTCAATGAGTTTGTTCAATCCTCGTATTCTCGACGCCAGCATCCGCGATGTCACCACCAACTTGAGTGACACTCAAAAAGCCGACGTGCTCTTGCATGCACTGCAACATTTACCCAACCAGGGGTAGGTTTTACAGGAAAAAAAGACTGCTTTCCCAAGATTGTTTACTCTCACGTTGACAAAGTTGTCGTACGATCATGGAAAATGCCGTTCAGTCGCTCTTGCAAGTCCCTAACCTCCCTGCCACCAACGTGGCCCGTGCGCTCTTACTCCGCGCCAAAGGGAGACTTGCTGCAGGTTATCGCACGTCTGCTCAACAAGGCAAGCATACTACTTAACGTTTACATGTCATCCTGTCGTGTGTCATGATGACGTCTGAAACACACCGTTGGCAGATTTGCACTCCGTGTTGACAGTGGACCCGGAAAACCAAGACGTAAAAGCAATCATCCAAACCCAGCATCTCCGCCCTGAGATGGTGCGTACCCCGCAGCCGATAGGGGGGATTGGACGCTCAGCGTTTATCGCCGACCATGCTTTAGCTTCTCAGAGAGCCCGATTGCCCACCTCGCTTCTCCGCGGAGGTGTGGCGGGAGATTGCGCTCTTTCTGCCTAGACGTGATCTCAAGTCGCTCCTGCTCGTCCCGAACGCGCTTTCGCGCATCGCCAGCCAACTGCTTTTCCGCGAGGTCGACATTCATCTCACGCCTGCCGTAGAACCTGGGTCGGAGAGTCATTATCGACTCTTGCAGGGAGAAGTGCGCAATCAAGAGGTCGACGTGTGGCACTATCAGAGGAGCGCCGACATTCTCACGCGGATATTGGTCGATCCGCATTTCGCTGGGCAAGTCCGAAGTTTGAAGGTGTTCGCAGTGTCGTACGATGCCACGCAGCCGTTGGCGTTCCAAGTTGGTACGACCGTCGTGTGTTATCGTGTTTGCATGTTTGACAGGATTGAGCGACATCCCAGGTATGCTCATGAACGCACTCCCCAAGTTGTTGAACTTGCGCAGGATTCATTGCTCTGGCAACAAAGAACTCATCACACGCATGCTGCAAACGGTACATGCGTATAATCCACGTCTGCAACGGCTCTCTCTGGTGTATGGTCTTCTCTCACTCGTTCTGCTTGGTTGTTTGGCTGAATTACATCTTAGAGTGGCGGACCATTCCCCCGAGGTCGAGTTGCCAGTGTTCAAGCACTTGACGCACTTTGCGATCAGCTCGGACGGTGGAAGTAGCTCCTCTGTTCACTCATTCCTAGCACAGAGCCGGGACATTCTCCGATCTCTGTCTATCAATAACCCTCGGTGGCGTTTTCCGACCGAGGCCATTTCCATTCGGCATCTCACACAGATTGAGTTCAATGGCTGTTTCTCTCCAGATACACAAGCCTTCTCTGAGATCCTCGCCAATGGCAACCAACTCGAGTCACTGATGCTTTCGGGGACGTTGGAATGTACTCCCTCGTCGCTGTTCCGACAGTACCGTACTGCGCTGCCGTTCCTGCGACATTTCTCGCTGACCATTACCAATCTGCATCGACACATTGCGGACCGCGAGCTCTGTCCTGCCATTTCCGAATTTCTCCGCGAGCGACCGCAGTTACGAACATATCATTTGCTGGTCCCGCCGACGGATGCCCGACGGATCGGATTTGACGCGTCTGCGTGGGGTGTCCTTCCTGCACTGTCGCAGCTGAGCAGCTTGTCGATCACGTATCCGAGAGATTTGTCGCCAGCGTTGGCGGGGTGGTTGGTACCGCGGACGGTGCGTGCGTTGACGCTCGATTTGTCGCCAGCGGTGACGGAAGACTTGATGGTGTTTATGAATGTGCGTTCTCTGTCCTCGTTCTTTCCTGTCGCTCTGAGCGCATCACTACTAGCAACTGCGTACGGGGATGCCGCCGATGCTGCGGTACATTGGGATCACCAACATGCCCGTGCGATCTGTGATGAGCGTCGTCGAGCATGGGTTCCCACACGTGCGGGTGGTACGAATCGATTCGAGCGTGTGGACTGTGACGCGGTCTGGAGAGGATGAGTCGTTGGAGGTGGAGCAGTGGCCGTACCGGCGAACCAAGTACCATGCTGCGGAGTGGCTCGAGTCGTTGGAATGCGCGGAGGCGATATGGAAGGGGGTGGATGGGCCGTGATCGGGTTTTAGTTGGACGTCATTGTTGCCCCCCCCCCCCCTTCCAAAGGTTGTACAGTACATATTATATTATATATGAACGAACCTTGTACTCTAACGTGATAAGGTTTTGCCATCCTTGGTTCGGGTTGGTCGGACAAAGGTGGTTCCCTCCGGTCACGTGCTTGTGACAGTGTGGGATTGCAAATGCACTGGCGAGGGCGGGTCAGCTTCGAGCGCCAGCAATCGATCAGCTTCGTTCTGCCTTGATGGACGCCAACTCAAACTTTGGCTCCGTTCCAACCGCGTATCCCTACGAACGCGACCGCTCCTTCAATGACAGAGATAGACTGTACGTTTCTAATCCAATATCACTCCCGGCTCTTCCCTGCTTCCTTCCACCACCAGCGAGTCGAGTCTCACACACACACACATACACGCCTTCTCTCTTACTACATTCCCCAAGTTAAATAACCGATATACTCATGTTGATCCACGACAGAGAATACGAACTTACCGTCAGACAGGAGCCAAAGCAGGCCCGCATGTGCGGCGTTGGCGGTATGTGCTTGCTTCTCCTACCTCCGCATTCACCCACACACCTCATACCACCTTCCCAGCTGACCGCCGTCCTATTGACCCTCCCCCCATCATACAGCTCCGTGTCATTGACCAACACACACGCCAGCCCCCCTCCCCTGCCAACCCAGACCCCGAAGACGCCGATCCAAACTATGCCCACTCCTTCCTCCAAAATCCCTATTATTTTATGTTTGCTAGTCTTGCTAAACCGGACGACGATACCGAGTTACACTGGCTCAAGGTAACACATGCCCTCCCCACGCCCGCCTTTTTTTTTTTTTTCATCCCCATCCAATAGGACGGTAAAACACGCTGCACAACCGGTTCCGTCGTTTCATCCCTATATCATCTCAAAGATACCGAAAATCGTAACGAGGACGCTGGTTTTTTCGTTTTCCCCGATCTTAGCGTGCGCACGGAAGGCAGCTATCGTCTCAAACTCAGTCTCTTTGAAGTCGTCGGGTAGGTCCTCGCTGGCCGTTTGTTGCGCGGCCCATCCCCTCATGTCCCCAAAAAGCAACACCGTTCGTCACTGCAAGTCCATTTATTCGGCTGCGTTTTATGTCTACACGGCAAAAAAGTTTCCAGGCATGGAAGGCGAGTTTTTCTCTACTCGCGACTTGTCTTATCTGACCCCCCCTTTCCTGCCTTTGTCCTCGTTTCGGTTTTCGGCTTCCGGATCATGCCTTCTTTACTCTGGTTCGTTCGTCTCCGACGCCACTTGACCCCCCCAAATCACGTTTTGCTATAAAATAAAGAATCGACCCCCCTTTCTTGTTCCCTCGCTGACCAAGGCATCAAAATCCGTATTCGCAAAGACATTCGGGTTCGAAAGCGTCCCATTGCTGCCCTCGCCCAGCCGTCGGAGGGTGGCCAGACAAACGCGGGCGAGTCTCGCAAAGTCGATCAGGACCAGAACGAGGATGATACGCACGCGCAACCATCCCACCCGCCTTCCCAATCCACCTCTAGCAGCTCCACCTCCGGTTCCGCCGTCGTTAAGCGCGCACGCCACGGGACGGTGACGGGTCCCCTTCACCTCGTGTCAGGGCCTGCTTCGGTGGCAAGTGGCGAGGGCGTGTCAGCACATACGCCGGTCTCGGCGACCAACAATCCTGGGTCGTCGATTGCCTCGGCTGGGCTACCCCCGTGGCCGACGTCCTCTTCTTCGACCCTGGATCCGATGTTGAGCGTCGCGAGCGCCACGCCGGGGGGGATTGAGCTTTCGACGATCAATGCACTTCCGCATGCTCACGCGCATACGCACCCACATGCACACCAGGCGATGGGTGGCGGTGTTGCCGTCGGTGTAGGCGCCCAGCTCACGTCTGCAGGTGGCGAGTCTTCCGGTGCGGGTTCGGCGAGCGTTTCGGGCCCGGGCGCGGTGCCACGAAGGACGAGCACACAGCCCTCGGTGGCGTCGCCGTATTCGTCCTCTTCATCGACCGTGGGCGGCATGTACAACAACTATGAGTACGAGTCGGCGAATCTTCGTGGCACTACGTCGTCGTACGATCCACAACGGTCTCTTGGGACTGGTGCTAATACGGGCTATGAAAACGCGAGTGGCCCGAGTGGAAGTGCGAGAGGGTGCTATGATGCCGGTGGTGCAAGGAATGGGTACGAGACTGCGGCGGGAGGTGGGCGGACGGGTTTCGATCACCCTCAGCATCAGCAGCATCACGCACGGGGATCGTATGACCCCCGAGGAGGATACGAGTCTTCCCAGGCAGCTTCTCGTGCGCCGTACGCTGCGCATCCGCACGCGCATAGCCAGACTCACGCCGACGTGCACGGCCATTCGCGTGCCTCGTTTACTGCGCCGTATGAGAATGCGCAGGCGTTTCAGGATGGGCAGCAACAGTCGCATCATGGTGGGTACGCTCATTCGCAACAGACCTCGGCAGGTTATGCGCATGCGTCGTCGGCGGGTCACCATCACCCTTCGGCATCGCATCATCCGCAGCAAGGACAATATCCGTCTCCGACGCGTTCTCAATACCCTTCCTCGGCGTTCCCTGGATCGTACGCGCGTTATGATGTCGGGAACACGAACCCGAACGCCAACGGGTCTGGATCGGGTGCCGGTTACTATGATAATTCACCGCCGCCGTCTTCCTCCCCGCACCCCCACTCGGCATACTATGTGAGTGGGACGTCGGCTCAGACCCAAGCTCAGCCATCGCAAGTGGCACCTCCCCCACCTTTGACGCATACCGCGTCGTTCACGTCCTCTGGGAGTGGCGGGTCACCGTACGAGTATGGTGGTCAGACACAGACCCATGGGTCGTCTTCGTCTGCAGACTATTATTCGCATGCTCATCATGGGCACGGACACGGACAACACGTGCATGGACATGGACATGCTGGGCGGGTGGTTTCTCCGGGACCTAATGCGCGTTACGCGGGGTCTTCGTACGCGACCTGCGGGCAGACTGCATCCACGTCTGTGTCTGTGTCAGCGTCGGCATCGGCGCAGGGATGGGGAGGAGCGAATGGTGCCGGACACGCGCACGGACTGGGGCAACAAGAGATGATCCATCTCGCACCACTGCGCCACGCGTCTGGGGGTGCGAGCACGGGGTCGTCGTCATCGTCACCGTCGTCGCCTGGGCTGCCAGCGTCGTCTTCGTCTGGGTACCCTGTGATCCAACTATCGCGGGCGCCGTTTGAGCAGGATGGTGGGCGTGGAGGAAAGAAAAGCGTGTTGAGCATTGGAAGTATTATTTCGGACGGGGTGTGAACGAAGGGAACCCAAAAGAAAAAAGACGAGGTAGTAGAGTGGGTGCGGTGCGGTGCGGATGTGGTTGGTGGTGTATGTTATTTTCTGGCATATGATACTTTTTTTTTTTTTTTGGATATGGTTTTTGGCTAGTCATGTTTTTCGTGTTTTTTTTTGTGTTTTCGATGTTGTTGTATGTGCTTCGAGTGAATTGGTTTTGCTCGAGGATTTGTGCGTCGAAGTGGTTTTTGGAATGTTCTTGTGGGGACGACTGTGACGACCCGGAGGAGCCTCAGGCTACATGCATCCATTCTAGTCTCTCGCGACTTTCCTTCCGTCTTCTCGTGCTTCAACAAGCTCTTCAAAAGGGCCGTATGGCGCTGAAAACCTTCTCAGGCAAGGGACTCAGGTCACCGTCTTGTGTTCTCCGACTCCGTGGACAAGACTCTAGACCCGTTCATTTCTTGACCGTGCTCACGCGATCGAACAACAATCCGGCTTTACAGGCACAGTTCCCGTTGTCCGCGAAGCCACACTTCTTGCGATAGTCCGTCTCTAGATACCTCGACAGGAAACTTTTTGTTCCACTCTGGTTACCTTCTGCACGCAGGTCTCATTACGACTTGTAGGCCATGCCACTTTCTCAGGCTTCTCGCAGATCCGGGACCGTTCGTTCTTTATTCTGTGTTGTCGGGAGTCCAACAAGCCCTACCTCTGCTCGTCATTTTCCCCTTTACTTGTGCCTACCCCATTTCCTTTAGCACGACAGCGGTCTAACGTTCATGCATCGCGGCAATTCTCATGGCTAATTGCGGATTCGACACTTGGCGCGTCCGAGATAGTCGCTTATCGCTGATTGACAAGACTTTGTCGCCCGATTCAAGGCTGGGCTTCGCAATAATGCTCATGAGGCACTTCTCGGTCGGGAAGGCAGACGAGAGGAAATGCATTGTGGTAGAAAATGGGGTGAGTTAAGTTCTGTGAGTGATGGTCGCCCATTTATGAAGTTGATGCATCAGCTCGTGCTAGTTCCCATCAGCCTGGTTGATGTAAAGTTCTTCCACTAAGACAATAAGAAGACCCCGACACATAGAGGGTCACCCATCGCTCTCTCTTTCGGTTACTGAATTGGCTAGCACGGCGGTCAAGAGTTCCAAGGTACATTAAACTTCTTTTCACAACAGTCCGCAGAGTCCATCCGAAAGGGAGCATCGTGCTAAATGGCCTCCCGTTCTAGATCACTTCACTCTGTCAATGATCATGCAGGGAAAGGCACGTTTCACCCTGTAAAGGTTGTCTATGTTCGACTTAATTCCCTCGGCGAAGCGCTCGGTGGGTGGGTGCCTGCCTCGAGTTCTTGGGCGTAGCACCAGAAACGATAGAACGAACTCTATTGTGCCCCGAAGGTTCTTCGGAAATCTATTGGATTGGGAGCCTGAACCGCGATTGGAAGCAATCTAGAAATCGGCGACTTCATATACATAAAGAGCGCGCCTCCTCTCCGCAAGCACTAGCGATCTTGTTACACGCACACTTTTCCTCCACAATTTACTTCCCGCACACTCTAGACTATTACCCGACTGTCAATTGTTTCTCGTGGCCCAATGCTTCAGTCTACTGCTGCAACTGGGCTGTCCAGGGTGGAACTTCCCGATCTCGTCGTCAAAAATCCCACACTTTCCGGTGCACAGAACGCTGGCCAGTCGCTCGTTCGCCATGCTTCACGTTTCAAGCGCTCATTCTCCGTTGGCACCCCTGTCCCCCAGGGTGACTTTGTTCTCCATGGAAAGGTGGACCTTTTTGGGACTGCCGTTGTTGGCAATCTCGAAAAATGGATGGGCCCTTCGCCCGGAGATGTTGCCGGGAACGAACCGCCATCCATCGAGCGCGTGGTCATTCCAGGAGATTTCCACATGTCTATGCTCATCCCACTCCTTGCGGGTACACCGTTTGATAAGATCATCTTTCGCAATGTCGCCTTCTCTCGTCAAAACTACGCCTTTGACAAAACCAAGTCCATTGGATGGCATTTCAATGCTGATTGGGTCATCGATTCTTCTTGTGGCCTGCTCTACGACATTCTTACCACAGTACTGCAAGTTGACAAGCCTGTTCTCAGCATTCACGCTTCGCTCGGGGATGGGCTGCATTGGAATACTCCACTCAACTTAGAGTGCTTCATCCTGGAAGGTGTCTTCCCTAACCTGACGCTTTCTCCGGTCTCGGGACTGACATTGACGTCGATTGGTGTTCGACTGCTGGGAATTCGAGGATTCTCGTTCACCCCAAAGCCTCATTCTACCCTTTCCTTTGGCTTCGGTATCTTCGGTACAATGAAATTGGACGTTCCGGGATCCATCGTGCCATTAAATCTGGATTACGAGATGGGACTTGCTGGAAGCATGGTCAATCTTCATGCAGAAATATTTGGTTCGATATGGGAGGACGCACTGGGGGTGAAGGACCTCCTAGTAAGTCGCATCACCGGTTCACTGGCGCTTACGGTTGACACAAAACATAGCTCGAAGATGTAGCATTCGGGACAACCTTCTCCATGACTTCTCCTTGGACAACATTTGCCTTCCGCGTATCTGCAACATTCTCATATCTGAATTCGCAGGCATACCTCCAGGGCTCTTACGCCGCAGGTGGCCACTTCTCCCTCACAGCAGCGCTCAATAATTTCAGTATCGAGGAAATTGATGGTGTGTTCTACGCACTATTCTCCGACTCCTTGACACTCCCGGATTTTGATGTGCACATTGGATCCGCTATCATATCCATCGTATCTGGACAAGGTCTTTCGATATCTCTTCTCGATGTCAACGTCGCGGATTATGCAGCTGCCTCTGTCACTCTCACCATGTCCTCCTTAGGGGTTTCGTTGTCTGGCGCCTTATCAAGCAGTACAATTACGCTAGGAGACGTGGTGCTGCATGATGCCTTGATCGAGCTGTCATTCTGGACAGTTGGAAAAATGAATGTTGACCTGATGCTCGGTGGAACGCTGTGTGTTGATTTCCTTGATCTCGCGGTCAGAGCTGTAGTCCATCTGTATCCCGGCAAAGGTGGGGTTGAATGGGCTATTGTGGCGGAGTTGAGCGCGCCAGGCCGATCCTTTTCCATTTCGGATATCGTTCCAGCGGTCAAGCACAGCTTTGTCGATTTTTCATTGAGAGACGTTGTCTTTATCGCATCATCAAAGGATGATCCGTTGATCGATCAATTATTCCCAGGGTACCAGGTGCGGAAAGGTAAGCCACCCTTACCGTCGCAGTCCTGTACATGTTTTACTGACGGTCATATTCTATCAGGTGTCCAGGTTTTTGGCGTGATCAGTCACATTCCAGCACTCAAGGACCTGCTGCACGAAGAAGTCCAGTGTCTCGTGTTCAACGCTGGCTGGTCAAAGGCCTCCGGTTTCAATTTATCCATATCGCTACCGGCAGAGTCTACCATCGAGCTTGGCAACGGTATCAGAACGACACCGATCACACTTGGCATCAGAACCAATCCCGTGGAGCTTGCTATCATCGCCGGGGTAAGAATACCAGTGAAGGACTCGACACCGCTCGATTTTAGCTTCGTGCTCGCTGGGAATGCGGTTGACGCGCGTGCATCAGCGCAGATGCGGGGTTGGTGGGTCAAACCGTTCGGGATCGATAATTTGAAGATCGGTCCAGAAGTGACGCTCTCGATCGAGATCACGTACGCACAGTTTGCCTCCACCGGAACGCCAAGGTACGCCACCAGCTCTACTTGACGTGTATTTTTTGGTCTGTGGCTGACATGGAACCAAGTGGGTTTGGTGTTTCGGGTGGTCTTATGATTGGGAGCATCGAAGCATTTCTAGGAATGAATATAAGCGAGGCCCCGCACCGTATGTATCGCCTTTCTTCTCGAACCAACCTGCTAATCACGTCCACAAAAGGCCAGTTCCTGTCTGGATATGTCAAGAAGCTCGATATATCGGACGTGGCGACGTTTGCCGGGACTCTGGTGCAGGAAGACATTCCCAAGATCCCTGACAACATGCTCAAGTTCGAAGAACTGAGTGTGTACATATGCCCATTCGGCGTCATACTGGGGAATACAGTTTATCCGCAAGGGTTCTCGTTCAAGGCCGACTTGTTGCTGTTTGAGAAGAGGGCGACCATTGAATGCAGTATGTATAGTTCTCTGAACGACACTCGGGGGCAGGATATTGACTATTCTGACAGCGATCGACAAGGCGCAACGATCGATCGATCTCGTCGGGAGCATCGACAACTTCGAACTCGGACCACTGACTGTACGTGGTTTGGAGGGCCCGCGCGCAACCCTTGAATGCCATGTTGGCGTGTCGAAGCAACAACTCGTGGTCGACGGTGTTGTCAGCCTTTTAGACGCGCAGGCACAGGCGTCTGTCAACGTCCAATTCTTACCAGACCCGAAGCTGAAGATCTACTTGTGAGCACTCATGCCAGCTTTTGGGGACGTCGACCACTGATCCGTGCGTACGCAATGGGCAGGTTGCTGCGATTTGCTAGCATATTCATGTTCAGGCTCAACGCTGAACTGCTTGGCTCGATCCACGACCGACTCTCTGATGCCGACTTCTTGCTCGATGCTGAGCTTGAAAACGATATTCTCGACTACATCGCGCAGCAAATCATGGAGCAATTTGAAGTTGCCAAGGTCGCTTCCACGCAAGGCTTGGAAGCTGCACAAAAGAAAGTCGACGAAGCCAAGAAAGAATTTAAGGATGCAATCGCAGATGCGCAGAATGTGGTTGATGATGCACAGAGGCAATGGGAGTCGTTCGAGAAGAACATCAGGAGCTCCAGTCAACCCGTTATCGACCACTATCTCTCGGAAATTTCTCGGTTACAGGGCGAGATAGACAAGGCCCGCGAGGATTACAACTACGCCATGGAAACCGCCCGGAGGGCAGTCAATCAGGCCAACCAAGACCGCGGCGCTGCTTTGGCAGTCGCTCAGTATGACGTGGACAATGCCAAACGAGACGTGGACAATGCAATCAACGAGGCACAGCGGCACCTTGATTACGTCCAAGCGGACCTAACCATGGCATTCGGAAATGTCAAACGGGACATCAATAACGCCCAGCAGGAAGTCTGAACCCTCCAGAACCAAATCAATGACGTCAAGTGGACCATTCGTGAATGTGACCACGCACCGTGGTACAGGTTTGATTTAAAATCTGCTATCCCCGGTCTCTGGATCGCAGTCGGTGTTTTGGAGTCAACAAAGGCTGTTGCGAGTGGCGCCTTGGATATTGCACGTGGCATCTTGACGGGCTCATCGTTCCTTGCGAAAGAGGCTGCCGTTGGAGCCGCTCGTGAGGCTTTGAAGCTCGCCAACACAGCTGGGGTGGCAGCCCTTTCAGCAGCGGAGGTAGCGTTATTTGTAGCAGATAAAACTTCCCAAGCTGCTGTCGACATGGCCGAAACCGCTGTGGAGGTGGCACGGAAAGGATCCGAGTTTGTTGCCTTTCAGGTTGCTATTGAAGCTCTTGAGGTGTTTAAGAAGGCAAACAAAGCCGCATATGAGGCGGCCGTGGCGGCGATCGAAGGCTTGATGGACAGCGTTGAGTTCATTGCCTACAACGCGGCAAAAGTAGGGTTGGAAGTGGCTAAAGGGTCGACCAAGGTGCTCGACGCTGCCAGGGGTGCCTTGGCTCTAGCGAAGAATGCCTCGCAAGCTGCGCTGTCGATCCTCGGGAAAGTCGTCAGTTTCGGTGCACGAGCTCTGGACATCAAAACGATCATGCTTTCGGGTACCCTCCGCGGCGTTCTTGGCATTGGTGGCAGAAATGCACGCCCTCTTTTGGCCGTCGTCAAGGGATACATCGTGGGCCAGTGGTTTGAGCTCCGAACCGAGTTTGATCCAAGGAAAGCCGTAGAATTCATCACAGCTATCTTCAAACAGTAAGTCGGCACCGTTTTCTTGCAAACGCGTGCTGAACAATTTTTCACCAGGCTATGGGATAAGGTCTCCAACGTTTTCAGGTTTGCTGTGCTGGCAGTTTCCAATGAACTTGACCAGGTGAAGAAAGAACTCATCGATGACGAACTGCTCCTAGCTGAGAGCAGTAAATTCCTTCAAGAGCGACCTGACGTCGCCAAGATCCTCACTGATCAATCTGAATCCGTACTCACGGACATACCATGTGCACCGTTTAGTGGCAAACCGATCGTGCCGACTTTGGTGGCGGCTAGAAGAGCATTGGTGTTGATGGAGGAAGAGATGGGGATTTCGTTCTTGGAGGGAACATACAGTTAGACATTTAGTTCCAATTTTCTCCGAATTGTGTACGATAGTGGAGACGCAATGATCTGATCAGTGACTCCGAGGCAGCAACGTCAGCGCGACATGTGAAGACTCCAAGCTGGATAGCATCAGTTGAACTTCACATATGTACACGTAGGCAAACCCGATTCCTGAACCAATTTGACTGCCCAGCGCTGTACTACTAGTATGCTTTAGGCAGGGTGGAAGGCTCAGGCGACTCAATATGGTGGAATATCGGGCGGCGCGCGGCGACGACTCGGTCGGGCAGGGCAACTGTTTCGGCAGGTCACGGAGTGTCACGGATGGGTCACAGTTGGTCACTTTGCCATTGGATGACTTTCCGTAGGCTTTTATTCCAATGAATAGATTATTTTGCTCCGTAAATGGAAGGTTGCCGACGTGCCGAACCCAAAACTGGCGAGGAGCTATCCTTGACCCCCTCGAATAAACTTCATTCCAAAACAGTCACCTGACCTGTCCCTTGCAGGCTTACAGTCCGCTCCGTCACATGCGCTGAAGTACGATAACTTGGGAAATCCTTATGTTCTCAATGAACATGGAAGATGGCAGCCAATGATCTTTGTCAATGTACATGCACATTGTCTCGTGGTTTTGCTAAATTCTGACAATGCTAACAGCCCATTGGCCCAAACACCACAACACAGTCTTATCTGCCAATTGGCCAAAGTGCAGCATACATGCCGGCTTCAACGGGCTCACTCAGCTCTCCAGTAAGGTTCAACAGTTAACTCGAATTTCTAGTTGGCCATTCGATTGAAGCATCTGGCATGTCATGGAGCACTTGTAGAAGGATGGAAAGTCCAAAATGAATGTAGTGAGAGACCATTGCAGGAATGAGCGCAAAGATTTTTGGAGGCCAATCTCACACATCAAGAGTTAAGATAATGCAAAACAAGCCCAAGAGTTCCTGCGGCATCCAAAGAAGGCTGTGATGGACATCCTATGGTGACAAGAGCATTGACATTATTGTGTGGAATTGGTCTCATGAACCATTGTTGAGCAAATACAGTGCAAAGAATAAGGTCAAAGGTATCAACATTGACACCCATTGTTGTAATGAATCCATGGTTGCCCTGACTCTGGAATAGCCTCTGCCATGGTGTATTCACTTGTGGATCTGGCAGAAGTTGTGAGTGAAAAAGATAGAGGCGATGGGGATGGCAAGCAAGGTTGTGTAGATCATTTGAATGCTGAGCACCTGCAATGATTGTGCCTGCAATGGTGAGCAGCACCTGATGTGCATATTCTTCTTCTGCATCAGCAATATCTTCAAATTCACTGAACACTTCTTCAAGGCCAATAATCTTGTTGTCTGAGTCTTCCATATTGGGCAGAGGGTATCAGAAAATTTTAATTCCATGTTGTGCTATGGTTTATTCACATTGGAATATTTTCACCCACTACCATATCAAGCCCTATTTCAAACCCCGGTTTATTCTATTCAACAGATTAAAGGCCTGTGGAAAGTCATCCATTAACAAAGTATAATTAATGTTGATTGATAGTAGTTACTGTGAGGTGTAAGTATTGGACAGCGAGTTATGCCAGCATTTACATTATAATGGGGCTGTCAATCAAGATTAGATGTCAATGCAAGCTGCAATGTATCAAAGCTATCATAGGTAGAGAAGGAGGGTCAAGGTGACTGTGGCACTGTTCGGCAGGTGACACAAACGTGACAACAGAGCATGACTGCCTGATCTCACCCAATTCTGCTTTGTTTGCAGAGTGAGTTCTGTCACTGGGCCCCTCATGAATTTGACACCAGTCAACCCGCCATGCCAGTTTCCATCATGATCCTCAAGCTTGTTTTATGCAACATTCTTCCAGCATGAGGACGCACGTGAGACTCTGGCACCTGCATATTTTGTGATGAGAAGATCTAGGCAATGTTCTGAAGAATAACGGCATCCCATCCCTTCGAGTTATCACAGCGGAGGCTAAGAGCTTCCAAGGTACGCCAAGCTTCTTGTCACGCATGGGGCCCCTTCATTTCGCTTCCATTGATAAGACCTCCCCACTTCTAGTAATTACTCCACTTCACCGTGCCAACAATCACGCTTCTATTTGTCAATATCTCCACGTGTTCGATCTAAGTCCCTCAGTGGAGCGCTCGGCATGACTGGCTCCGAGACATAACGCGTCAAGTCAGCAAGCGAAGTACCTGCCGACAACCAGTCGGCTGTTCCCAAGTGATTGAACAGAATCTAGACTCGTGAATAGTCTGAATGCCCTGAAGGTCGTTCGGAAATCCCCTAGAATGAGAGTTTGGAGACCGCAATTGCACAAGATAAGGCTTGACGCATTTGATATAAAGCGTGGGCCCTGTCTCCGCAAGCCTAGCCAGCACAGTTTCGCCTTTCACTCACTTCAAACTATCACCCATACAGTCAAGTGAGCCTATTGCTGATGCGCCTTCACTGTTTTTTTTGTGTGCCTAATGGCCAGTCTAGTTGGGCTATATAAACTTTAGTCTCTGACATTCTTCCGCATGGCGAACGACATCGAATGGGTGGGTAGTATCACCGTTTCATACCCAAGGCTAACAACGAATACATTTTGATTGGCGTACATAGCCGCCTTTCAAAGTCACCACTGTGAGAGATGGAATCCAACTTCCGCATGGTGGTACCAAGAAGCCGAGACTGTCCGAATCGGTTTCAAGCGTGTTTTCAGCAACCATATACGAAGCTAATTCCTCAGTTAAACGCTTAGCGGGTGAAGAGAAGTGGAAAGATATCATCTACTCGACGCAGTACAAGAAATACCTTACTCTGCATGCATTGGAGGAACGACTAACAGACCCGGAATGTCGCAAGCGGGATCATGCAATCATGACTCGGAAGCCAGATGAAACCACGGGGAGGGAGGAACCTTTCGAACTATGGGATATAGACGGATCTGTGGCGACTTTTCCTGCTCGACTGATCCTTACCTCCAACTTGTACGATGATGTGGCCCAACTCCGGAAATGGGTGGACCTTGCGAAACACCTCGGCAAGCCTCCAGAAAATATCATCCCAAACTATTCCCGCTTTCTGCTGACACCCTCTGACATCCTGAAGAATCGGAGCAATTTGCTCTACTGCTCGCCTGGTGACTCGCCTGCCTTCGGTGTTGATGTGGCCAAACTCAAGGCCATTATTGCCGCCAACAAGGACGGGTTCGATGGCTGGCCCGACCCGGTCGTTGTCGATTTCAACACTGCACGGGATACTATGAAGTTGAAGTGCATCGGTCGAAACTTCCTGATGTTCTACGTCATGTGGATGAAACACGAGGACTACGAAGAGCTTTGGAAGGGGTTCAAGGTGTCGGAGCTATTGCACGCACTCCCTGCCGAAGGCGACGAGAAGGTCTACGAAGACATTGAGAAGAACACGTTGCAGAAGAGTAGGAACAGGCAGGGGGTCGATGGTGCGGTGACCAACATCTCCGCGACGACTATGTGGGCCAGAGACCGCAAGAGCGAGGGCTTGACCACCGATAAGGTCATGGGTACGAATGCCAAAACGGCGAGTAATCTCTCAGTTCCGAGGTGCGGGTCCCGTGTTATTGACTGATTTTTATTACCGAACAGGTCGCTGACAAAATTTGGGGGATGACTTCCGTCACATCTGGAATGGGGGAGAATAGTAACGGAGCCATTTCGACGGTCGAGGTGCGAAAACCACGCCATACGAGTGAAAACTCATTGCTGATTATATGTCGGTAGTGGTTACATAGAGTTGCTTTCTCCCTCGGTGGAAATGACATCTTCAAGAACCTCGTTTTCGGAACATGGGAGTGTAACACGGACATGATTCGTGCGGAGAATTTTGTCACACAACTGACCAAGAAGGACAAGCAACGATCTGACTATGAGGGACGACTGAATACGCTAAGCAAAACTACTGGGACCGTCTCCCGCTTTAGACTACAGGGAAAAGACATAGATGAAACAATCCCGAGCTGGACGAAAAATTACTGTGAGTGACGGGCACTTTTTGTGTCAACGATACCTGACGCAAACACAGCTTGGCTCTGTTTTTCTCTCAAATACCATTATGAGATGGACGCAGACAAGAGCCCACTGGTGAGTGAATTTACCTTTCTTGTCACGCTAGTTGTTGACTTGCGACAGAATGCAGCCATCGCGCATGACGTTGACTTTGATCCATGGTCCCTTAAAGTACCTCTAAGCATAGAGCCTCGACTCGACATCAAGATCCTCAACGATCTCACTGGCAGATAGTATGTCGACATCGTCCATCTAGGTATCCCGATATCCTTCATTGGTTTTTGGAATGATCCAGGCTCATATTCTCCTTCGTAGTAAGTCAGCAGTGACGGTATCAGACAGGATATGCAAGGCGGCGAACTCCAGTAATTGTGTCACAAGTTATCGCAAACGAATTGTAGATGGGGATTATTTCAAAAAGTTGTAAATTAGATAACCTACTACAGATTGTACACGGAATCCCAAGTTGGGTGACTTGTGATCGGCGTTCTGACATGTTGAACTCACCGGATGTGTCCTCGTCTGAAGATTTGGCGTGGCCCCATCCTTTGTCGTATCATGTCACTACCGCGTCGACCCCTCCATTATTGTCGCGTGCCACCCTCGAACAAGATCCTGTTCTCCCAAACAACTTCTCTCGGACGGCAAAATGGTGAGCGTTCTTCAAACCTGCGATGGGCTGGCATGACTCGCTGACATGTGTCCGCTTGCATGACCAAGGTGTTGTGATGGCACCAGTCTCATGGTACAGTGCGAGAACAGATCGTTCCAATCATGGTCCTGCACGTCGTCCGCGCTCGTAGGACACCCCAGCACGTTTGCACAGTCCGCGCCTATCGTCGACTTTGCGTGGTACCCAGGCGCGTCGCGACACAACCTACCAGCTTTTTGTTTCGTGGCTTCCGTCAGAGACTGTCCCGTCAAGCTGTTGGATGGGGCAGATGGTCGGGTGCGTACCGAGTTGACGTAGTGTGTTCACCTTCTCATTCTTTACTCGGAATGTTCAGCTTCGCGCATCGTATCCGATCGTGGATCACCGAGAGCGCCGGATCGCGCCGCAAAGCCTAGCTTTCAATCGCACTGCGGACAAGTGCGTACACCCTCATCTTCCTCCTTCTCTTTCCTCGCGAATGCATATATGATATTTCCATATTCGCTCGCCCGGGGGATGTTCAACTTATCGCATAGGTTATATTGTGGTTTCGAAGACGCGATCGAGATATTTGACGTGCACAGACCGGGCGAGGGCGACCGACTCCCAACGACACCTTCAAAAAAGAGTAAAGACGGACTCAAAGGTGAACCATCCCACCATCGACCGACCATGAATGGTCATTGACGTGCACATCCACATGCACGTCGCGCTGTGCGTGCGTCCGACGCTCGTTCACACGTGACGAAAACAAAAAAAAACAAAAAAAAAGGCATCATCGCCGCGCTTGCGTTTTCTTACTCTCCAGAGTATTATGCAGCTGGGAGTCTCACCCCAGCTTCACGCACGGCCGACAACATCGCCTTGTTCAACGAATCCACCCTCGCGCCCGTCTTGTCGGTAGGAGGCGTGGCAGAATGGGAGAAGGGAGGAGTGACTCAAGTACGTGCGCTCTGTCATTCGTCCGTTGGCACTCAGATTAAGATCCTCTACGCCGTGTGCACCGCTCGCAGTTGATGTTCAATCCCACGCGACCTCATATCCTCTATGCTGCGTTCAGGCGGAGCGAGAGATTATGGAGCTGGGACCTCCGAGGAGATGCATCGGTGCCTCTGTGTTGTTTCTCGAGAACAAACGTCTCGAGCGGGTCTGATCGCCATGACCTGACGAACCAAAAACGGCACTTTGACGTCGAACGCTCTGGGAGATGGCTGGCTTCTGGGAACCAGGCACGTCCACGATTTGTCTTCTTCTATGGGTCTGTTTAACTGTCGCAGTTCGGAGAGATCGCCACGTATGATCTAGAGACGGAGGGCGGTGAATCGAGCGAAGGCGACGTTGGAGCGGAAACAAGGCAGACTGGGCCGGCCATGGTGTTCGAGGCGCACGGCGGTAGGTCGAACGACTCTTTTTTTGCCAAATGGTGTTGATGCTGATTGTTCTGTCATCGACACTGGCCTCGCCGATCCCCATCTTCCCACAGATGCCATTGGAGCAGTCGCGTTTCATCCGCTCGAACCGGTTTTACTCTCGGTTTCAGGTTCACGTCATTTTGATGGCGCCGGTCCCACACTAGAGGATTCTGATTCGGACTCTGAAGCGAGCGATGACTCGAGTGACGATATTGGCGTGGTAAGGAGATTGAAGGAACCCCCTCAGCCATCTATACGAGATGCCTCGATCAAAATGTGGGACTTGGAGGCCCTAGGGAGATGTGAGAGGTTACCCGAACAGATTGCTGAGTGACGGGGACTAGGTGTGGTTAGCTAGTAAGAGCCGCTTAACATGAGACGGTGCATCAACGTCGCGAACCTCATTCCGTGCTAGGCGCTTATCGCTAGCACAAGTCATAGTCATAAATCATAGCATAACACGGGGAGCTATGTAAAACGCGATGAAAATAAGAGAAGGAAAACGTGTGGATACGATATGAATGTGGCCACGAAAACTAACAGGGAACAATCATACGACCGTGCCTGCTTTTGCCGCGATACGTGGCCAGAGATCAGCCTGGTAGTCGTGTACAAAAAAACATGGTTGATGTCGGCAATCAAAATCAAGATAAATGCTTACGCATTCTTTTGCGACAGGCCCGACGATGACGGAGCCTTTCATGTCGCCCTTGTTGTTGACGATAACACCGGCGTTGTCCTGGAAGCAGCCCGAATCAGACGCGCGGCGAACAACCCATGTAGACGTTCCTAGCACGCACCTCAAAGTAGAGAAACACACCGTCTTTTCGCCGCCAAGCCTTGCGTTGGCGAACGACGACGATGGGCATGGCTACGTAAAAGATCACACACGTTGAGCACATAGGTGTCAGTGAACCCGGGGGTGATGGCACGACGACGCACTCTTCTTTCTCAGTTCGGGCTTTCCCTTTTTCACGGAGGCAACGACCATGTCGCCCACGCCTGCGTCTGGTAGTCGGTTGAGATGGGCACCGAAGCCATAGGGTTCGATGAGGTAAAGCGATTTCGCGCCGCTGTTGTCAGCGCAGTTGAGGACGGCGCCGACGGGGAGACCGAGCGTGAGGCGGTACTTTTTTCCAGTGACGCCGACTTGGAACGCGACGATATGAGCGACGACATTTCGGTTGTCGAAAAAAAAAAGCTGACCTTTGTCTTTTGCCATGTTGACGGGTGGAGTGCGAACGACGTCGGGGGAGATATGTGCGATCAAAGTTTGGTGCCGATACTCGGCATCTCAAAACTATACAGTTCTCGGCAATGGCCGCATAGGGCGTAGTCATTCTGCACCGCTTACCCTGATGCGACCATGTCCCTGATCGGGATACACAACAACGCGAGCGTACATACAAAGAGACAACTGCCAGAGAGGTACAGCACGCCATTGCTCCCATCTGCACTGGCAAACAGCTGAGCAGCCGCCAACGGACTACAAATCGCAACCATG
>JBBPTB010000326.1:0-24310 GCA_038093875.1 Boletus tylopilopsis | reverse complement strand
GTCGCGGTGTGCTTTATTGTTCACGGCCCGTTATTCGAGTCTGTGTTCGTCATGCGCTTTACTCGTGCTTTCACTTCCACCCTCTTGTCTGCTTCGACAGTTCTTGCCCAACCCCACCGCCCCGTCTCTCCTTATGCTGGCTACGAGTTGCGCCTGCCAGGCTTTGATTATGTCGGTCGTTACTCTCTTGACTACTTCTTGCTTGATCTAACCTCATCTCCACAAGACATTCAATCGCATTTCTACAATTTTCAATCTTCCAAAAATTACCTGTAATGTTGGTGATCAGCCCCAATTGGTGGTCTATGGTGCTGTCATCATCGGTGATCGCGAAGTTTGCCGTGGCGGTGCTGAGGCCTCTATCCGCTTTGCATGCCACCCCCAGGACGGCCTGGGGGTGTACTCAAGTAAGACAGCGTTCAACTGCGAATCCACCATGTCTCTCTGATCTTTTGTTCCACATAGCTTATGCGCAGTTGCTTCCGAACCTGGGGGCCAACTTTCCTCTACAGATGCAGCCAGGAGAGGTGGTACAAGTAGGACTCTCGATTGAACAAGGGAACGTCTTTGCGTGGTTCAGCGTTCTGAGTAACGATCGACCCCACACCGGCTTTCAGAAGCTCGGTTCTGCCTTTAATCTCGAACCCTGTTTGCGCTCCGTGAAGTGGGGTTTGAGAGGCGATGTAGTCAATGGTTACCTCGAGCATACTCCCCGATTCGAGAACTCTTTCACAATGTCTGCTAGCGAGGCCTGGGCAGTCCTCTACGGCACCTGGCAAAACCATTATGGAGCGAATGACACTCGAAACAGATCAGACATGGTGGACTCAGATGGAAATATGCGTTTCTCGGCTAGCCATGATGCAAACATTCTTGATACAATCCTCTTCACCTCCTTTTTCGGGTAGCTGCAGCTATTTCTTTTTTTCCTGATGAGCCTACAGTGTCAGTCTCTATTCTTGTTGCAATCATCCCTTTCTCGACCAAATGTCCTTGTAGTTCCTGCCACCTTTTGTTCCCATTTTCACCTTTACGAGAGTCACTTTTGAACATGTGCATCATTGCATGGCATCATGTACGGAGTCGCGCATGTTTTTCGAGTAGCGGCAAACAAATCGGGAAGTGCGTCGACGCAGCTTGACCTTGCCACATGTAAAGTTTGAGTCTTTCTATTCAAATCCAGCGAGTCATCTGCTTGGCGACAAGCACAAGTTGTCCACCTTCCCGCAGCTAGGCAACTGCATGGGTATTACAGGGAATGGCGTGAGTGTCGTCGTCGTTGCTGTGGGCCGCCATCATCATTCTCTTCGTCCTCTTGATGTGGTAGCAGTGGTGACAGTGGTGATAGTGTGAGCGTGAGCTGCACACGTTGTTGCCATGCCGTCGCTTGGTCTTCCCGGTAGTGGTAGCGGTGGTGGTGGTGTGGGGGCTGCATACACCGTCGTCGTCGTCGTGTCGCGCTGCAGACGACATTGTGTGGAGCACTCGCTCTCGTCCTACATGGGGTGCATGCGTTGTCGCCGGTGTCGTGTGGCTGCCGTCATCCTCGTGTTGGTGGTAGCAGCGGTGGTGATGGTGAGTCCTGAGTTGCACGCAGCATCGCTGTCGTCGTGCAGACCGTGACCTGTTTCAGACTGCCCAAAAGGCAGACAAGGGTTATTTGGGTTGCCTACACCCCAAGAACTGCGCCATCGTATCTTCCGTCATCTTTTCATCATGCCGCTGGGCGTCCGAGATAGCAAGCGTGAAGTGAGCAGAAGCTCGGAAGTTCAGTGAAATATTTCCATAAGGCCGGATGCTGGAAAGGTGCGACACCACTGACAACATGAAAGCGATGCCCGAGAGATCGATTGTTTCTCATCAGTTGCGTGGCAAGTAAAGAAGCAAAATTAGGAGGTCCTAAATAATCTTGAACGGTACGTGCGTACCTTTCCAACTCTGGCCGAGAATCAAGGACGAGTTTGCGCTCGTTTTCGCGCAGAGTATAATGAGTGTCTATGTGCTTTTGGCAGATGGCGCGGTTTATTCATGGTACTCGTTCATTAGGAAGCGATCTAATGATCCGGGAGAGAGATGGCATGTATTAAAAAAACTGGGATTAGAGATCAATCGAAGTTGTCGAAATATTTTGTTGTGGTGATCGCCATTAGGCCCGGACAGATGTGGTCCCAGGCGGGTCGTACCCGTCACATACCGAGCACATTTTCATTCCAACTCGCAAATAGATGGTGGCCGCACCTATGAAATCGTTTACACTTGGTAGTGCGGTTATCCGGAGTATCCCTAACCAGAATTGCCTAAATCGATGCTACGGGAAAGTTAATTCGATAACCAATTCGTTCTTATCTTTCTTCCCCGTAAAATTTCAGACTATGAAGGCTTGGTCAGCGGCAATGTATTAGGAAGGGGGGCCCGCGGGCAGAGTTTCAGCGGTTTGTAGGACTTATTTCGTCATATGAGAGAGCTTGCTCCGTTTCAAACATACCTAATAATCATTAGTTACAGTGGGCCAAACCCTATCCGTACGCACATAATTGAATTTGCAACATTTCAGCTGTCTTGACGTCTGCGTCTCATTGTCGTTGGACGTTACTTTTCATTTGTTCGAACAAAGTATGGTTCTCTTCTTCGAGCTGTTTCACCCATGAGCTGATGCCTACCAATGATGTTTAATCGACACTTGCACTTTGCAACGTCGCCTTCATCTTCTCCACATCCAACTCCAGTATTGGGATGATCCCAGCGTGAACTGCAGCGCATGGTTCTAAATCTTCTTTTTAGATATCTTTTCCTTCAGTCCTACCGGATTGTTTCCGTGCACGCACATCGGTAACGAGGTGGTGAAGAACGTCGATGTGTAAGGGTCGAACTGTCCGCCGCTTAACTGCTACGCCAAAAGGCAATGATAATGAGTGATTACCACTCATTATCTCGGACGGTATATATGCTGATTATCCGGAATCAGGTAAGCCGGCACAGCATGCTTACACGATGCTTTCCCGTACATTCAAGTCCCTGAACAGCATCTCACAGCTTACCTGATGAGATTGTGTTATAGATGCCCTCGGCGCCATGAGATTCTTCCTGGCACCACAGGGCAAATCATTCTTGAAAGTCTCCGTATCTGTCTGGTTTTGAGCAGGCCAGCGCTGGAATTCGCACGAGCAGCACTCACGTCTGTGCGGATCTGTTTCAAATGGGGAGGATGGTATTACATAATGAGTCATGTGACCTACAGCTGCCAACTGTTGGGCTGGGCTCACCAAGTCGCCGAGACAAAGAAGTTGGGTAGACTCAGTTCACGCACGAACCCAACTGAGTTACCGACTCGTCCTCACCGCCCGCCCACCATCGTCGCCGTCATCCTTCATTCACGAGCCATGACACACAAGCACCCGCCCATTCTCACCCCTGCTCTTGCTGCCTCTTCTCGCTGTATTCATGGACGTGCGAGCACGCTCTCCTCCACGTGCGCATGCGACGACAATACAATGGTGACATGACACGCATGTCACCACTCCACCATGATCACAACTGTCGACAACAACGAGCAGAGGACGGACAGCGTAGCCATAGCAGCGTCCCTACTACCACCACGATCGTCCTCGGTGACGCACCACCACCACATCGTCATCCACGATGGCGCAGCCACTGTGGCGTCACCACCGCTACGACAATGTGGCGCCAACGTCGACGACATGACGCGACTATCATCGTCAGGCCTTGCCTGTGCCTTTTCGAGCGCGATCGTTCACCCCATCGCGTCTTTTCAGGTAGGATCGCCTGCAGTTCACCCCCACCGTCCCAAGTCGAGCAGCAACGCTCGCCATTTGCCCCCGCCATGTCATACGTTCAATCGCGCACCCCCAATCCTACCATCCTGACTTGATGTGCACGTGCAACTGCCCGCCCTCATCCTAAAGGTCCCCTTGCAGTAACTGTACGTGCCCTGCCTCAACCCTGCCTGCCCCTGTCCTCTCCACAGCCATGGCACTCTCGCAGCAATGACGACACGATCATGATGTGGGCTCACTGGTGGTTACTGTCCTAGCACGACTCAGATGCTCATCCTACCCCTGGCTTCACCGTCCATGCTCAGGCTGATGGCCACGCCGTCTCTCGGATCTTGGATTTTATCTTGTACTCCGCGGAAGTAGAGTTATTGGTCGTGTCGTACCTCAGTATGGCCCCTGTACATCATTTCCTTGTTCCCATCTTCATACATAGCACCCCTCGCCAGCGACGAAGATGGGTCCTTCGCTACACTCCACGGTCCAATAATTTCCCTGTCGACAGCCCGCGCGTCCTTGCTAACCGCCCGTTTCTCATCCTTCCCAGGTCATCATCAAGCATCGTGCTACAGACGAAAGTGTCAGAATCGTAGAGAGCATCTTCGAGTGCTTCAAATTACGTTTGTATGCCTCACCTACGAGGACTTCGACCTCGTTACGGCCATCGTGCAAGTGGTCACTCACTCCCCGTTCCACACATATGGCCCCTTCTTTCCTTCCTTCTTAGTTGCTCGTATCTCTCACGTCGACATGGGTACAACCTATACTGCCCAGCATTCGTATCCCTACGAACACGTCCAGTGTGTCGGCGGTATTGAATCCATCAAAGACATCATGCTCCGACTGTATGCCAACAAATGACACGTCTGTGTCGGTCTTCAAGGTTTGGTGCATGTACTACCGCAAGTAAGGGGATCGCCGATCGCGGCCCCAATTGACAAAAGAAGCATCTCCGTGACAGAAATGTTTCAAATGGACAAGATCTGCTAAACCCCTGGGTCACCGATATGGCGCTGGTAACCTGGGGACGCGAGCAACCGAGTCCACAGAGATGGTCTCTGTCCACCAAGTGTCGATACAGCAAACGTCCGTTTTTCTATCTGTACACGAGGAATATTGACGACCATCTACCAACACTTGTTGTTTCCCTCACCCTTGCGAAGCATTAACCCATAAATACCTGAAGGTGACTGAATTCTGGCCGGGCTTGGCTATAGCCACGGTAGTGACATTGTGGGGCGACACGGTAGTACCGTTGTGGTGCGACACAGTAGTACCGTTGTGGTCCGACGGGAGGCGTGACATGGCAGTACCGTCGTAAAACGACACGTTAGAGGTTTGCGCATCCCGATGCTGGGGGGTATAGATTTGCCCGGTCGGACCGTACGCTACAGCGTCCGTGAAATTCAACGTGCTGAACTTGCAGATTTCGTGGTAGTTTGTCGAATTTCCACTGTCTCGAACGCTGGACATGAACCACTTTACTTTCTTCCCGCAGAGCTTGCCTGGAAGACCAAGAGCCAAGGTTCGATTTACCTCGGTGTTGGTGTTCACGAGGGACAAGGAGCCGGTGGAAGAGCTTTTGGACGGCGCGGTGATATTGAAATGGATGACGTCTTGAGAATGAATTCCCATAAACTCCTTGGGGAATATATAGTAGTTGGTTTTGGTCGCGACCCAAACTATTACAACAATGAGAACGAACACATGGAGACGGTCATGCTCGCTTCCTGACCTTCGAAGAAATGGGGCATTGCGTAAGGACGGATGTTGATACCGAGCGAGACAGAGCTAGGGCACGCTTCGTCGTCGACGGAGATAAAAGCAGCGACGGCATCTTGAGGTTTTCCCGACACAAATGGAACTTTGAGCGTGGCGGCAATGGACTCAAAGGTTCCCTATAACTCGGGATGAGATCCCGAAAAAGATCATTCAAAAGATTCGGGGGCACACCTCAGCTTGGCTGGTAATGGCGACACCTCCAGATGCGGCGTGGTTGGTTGCCAGAACTGCAGAGGCGAACAAGAAGGTGGAGATGAAGACGGGGAGGGGGAGCATGATGAACGTCAACTTGGATGGTCTGTAGGAGACTGGGGGGGGCGAGCAGAGCATCATACTATTAAGTATGGATGAGTATTTCATATTTTTGATAAAAAAAGTAAGGATGTGGTTTCAGGGAATGGTGACGGTCTTTTTCGTAACAGGCGAGGCAATCGCAGTCCGCTAGTCGCGGGCATTCCATGTGTCAGCTGGGGCTTGATTCATCATATACTATTCTACTTCCGAGAGTCGTGCACGAGTTATGGCAAGGGCAGCTCATTTTGAGAAGGACGTCGTGCGAGTGGCTTGCCCAAGACTGTGTCCGAAAGGTTCGTGGAAAGTCTTGCCCTGGTAGAGTGTTACAACGGCCATCTGTTTATTAGAGGATAAAGAACCCACCTCCCTCGACGTAGGTAGCGCGTGTTGAGTAGGGTATGCAGGCGAAACCCCGAATATCAACAACCGGTTTCAATTTTGCGACCTCGTCGTTTTTCCTCAGGCAGAAATCGTGCGCACCATTTTTTCTTTTTTTTTGTAACATGACCTGGGCTGTCAGTCTGTAACCGGTTTGACATGCGCTTTGGAACAGACATCGATCTCCGACCGTTCTTCAAGGTACCCCGTGGTTTCCGTGGCAGTTTCAAAAGATCGACTGCAGTAAGTATACTGCCCGACAGGTCGAACGTAGGACCTGACAAGGTGACTTGCCAAGATAGGTAGAACAGTGGCGTTGCGGGCATGCCATGGGTCAAACGGGGAGCAACGGTGGCGTACGAGCAGCGGGTATCTATGTAGGACGTCGGAGCTGTAATGCATGCGTGCGTGCGGGTTATGCAAGTGGGGACGGATGCCCGCTCTCGAGAACGGTCTTCTTCGTGATGGGTCAGTGTGGTGGTCGTGGTCGGAGATGATGAAAGCGTACTTGCATTTGTTTCTTTTACGAGAAGTGTATGGTTGGTTCCATGGGCATTACTCGTCGTATTTGGATTGACCTGTCATCTCTACGGTGTCGGACACGGAGTCTTGTTACATACGCGCTGTGACGGGGAGGTTCGGGCCTGAGCCTCCGAGAGGTTGCCAAGAGGTGCGAGTCCCTCCGAGAGGTGCCAAGGGTCCTGGCTAGCTAGTCCCGTCCTGTCGTAGGACCACCATCCACCTTGCCTTCTAGCAAGGGGGTTCTCAGCGCAAAAGCAAACAAGGGGGTAGGGATGGATTGGCGAAAGTACGAGTGCAAGCTAGGATCCACAACGTACAAACATACAGGATAAATGCAGGACATCCCGGTGGTTCATGTCCGTAGGAAACGTGAGATACCGGTCTGGACAACAATCTTCTTCATGATGGTCGGTTCGGGTGCTGTCAAAGTCAAAGTGAGCATGAAAAAAGAGAAAAAAAAGTGCAAACAAATGAGACACGTACGGTCCATCACGCCCTCCTCCCTGACCTTGCGCTTGATCGCCTCCATGACCTCGTTGACAGCAGTCCGATCGAAATCCCCCCGGGCCCTCATCAACCCTTCCACAAACGGTATGCACGGCCCATGCACCTTGGCAAACGACCAAAACGACAAAAAAGCGATACTCTTGGACGCTTCCAGCATCGCCAGCACATGTTCCATCACCTCGAAATGCTTCTCTAGCTCCTTGTCCGGCTTGAACTCGCCAAAGAATGCAAACGCAGCGCTAATGTCTGCCTTGATGCGTTCAGTCGCTGCGGGCAGACGGAGCTTGGGCGAATTGGCCAGCGCGGTGAGGTACGTGACCAAAAAAGTGTCGAGAAGGTCTTCCACCAACAGTTCGAACAGAAGTGGCTTGACGAACTGCTGGTCGGACGTGTAGTCCTTCATCGTCACGACGATCTGCTCCATGATCCCGTCGTACCACGCCGCCTGGAAGATATGCTTGATCGCCGGTTTGAGGTCGTTGAAGATGATGGCGACAAAAGTTTGCATACACTTCTTGGCCACGTCCAAGTTGCCGTCGATGGCATCGTTGAGCTTTTCGTTGATTGGGATGCGGTACTTTTCAGAAACGAGGGGTTCGAGTTTACCGAGGAGCGTCTCGGTGTTGTCAGCGGATTTGATCTGGTCGTTGGCGAGCGCGAGACAGTACTCGGCGAGACCGGGTACGACCTCATCTGGCTTGTCCGTCTGCTTCTTGAATTCAGCCTCGACGACTTTCGTCCATTGCTCCTGGATGCCTCGCATGACGCGACTGGTCTCTTCGACGACGCGCGCGAGGATGGCACCTTGCCCACTTTCCATCGCCGCATCGATCTGCTGGTTGACCATCTGGAAGAGGATGACGGTGCCCTGAGTACCGTAAAATCCGTCGCTGTCCACCTCCGGTTGCATCGCCCGCGTCGTGAATTCCTGAATCTCGGTCTTCATGAGGTTGGCAGACCACTCGTCCAGCTTTCTCACGATGAGTTTGAGGTAGTCTTCGATGAGGCCCTGCTCCTCGCCGTTGAGGAGGGGCGGATCAACCAGCTCGGGAGGGACATTGAGCTCCTTCATGCTCTTCTTGTACTCTTTGAGCCATGCATGAAGGTGTAGCAGAATGCTCGCTTCGGGCTCAGAGGCGAGGAGGTGTTCAAGTGTGGCGTTCAACTTTCTGTGATACTCCTTGATGTAAAAGGCGTACATGTCATAGCTGGGTGGGAAACAGGGAACAACGTCGCTCTCGATGCGAATGAGATCCTGGTATATCCATCCCAGGTTGTCCAAGAAAGTGCCGGGATCCCGTTTGTATCGTTCATAGCAGTCGTCAAAGGCGGACTGAACGGTGTCCGTGATCGTGTTGGTGATCTTGGAGCGGTAGTGTTTGATGACACGGGCGTTGGCTTGCATGGATCTGAATTTGGACGCAGCATCCATTTTGGCGGCTTTTTTCACGAGGCGAATGGCGATTGCCTGGTGGAATCCTTGTGTTACTCGGTGCCACAAAGTGGTTTGTAGACGCACCTTTTCGTCCTCTCTGCCTTCAAATTCTGCGATCTTGATGAGCTTGACGACGACATCTGGATACCCAGCACGAACGAGCGGAAGAATATTCCGCGCCAGTTCCATGAGATAGGTTTCAAAGTCAATGATCAACTGAGAGAGCCTCTCGAATATCCGGGTCAATTTTTGACGCGATGCAGCAGACGACTGCTTTGCCTGGTGCATGGTCTGATTTTGGAATCCCTCGAGACGGTTGATTTGGAAGTGGATATGAAGCAAGTTGGGTGCAGGACCGACGAGTTGTTGGCTATCTGCAGCAAGCATCTCCTCAAGCATATCGAGATGGGAGTTCATTTCCAAGAGGTTGTTGACCATCTCCTCCGTCTGCTCAAAGTTTCTATGCACCATGGAAACCTAGACACAGAACACGTCGGTGTCGACCGCATGACCACAGCTTCTGCGTACTCACACGACAGATCTGATCAAACGTAGACACGACGTACTGCGGATCGGAACAAAGCTTATCAACGGTCTGCATTTCTTCCTTGAGCACCTGGACATGGCCGCGCGTGCTGAGCAGCTTCTTGAGTCCCTCGCGCGTAGCGTCTAGTTGCTCCTTTACGCCGCTTTTGAGTCTGGCGTCGATGGAGGCTTTCTCTTTTTCAAGCTTTTTGCGAAAAGCGACGACTTTGACGAGGTCGTCGGGAGATTGGAGGTGCTCGCCGACCGCCTGGGCGGCGGAGATCTGGGATACGACCATCGCCATGGTGAGCGAGAAAATGAGACGCAACGTCGTCCAGACGGTATGTAGCGATGAGGCAAAGTTGTGGTCAGAGTTCAAGATGTAGTCACGGTACTGGCTACGGTAGTCGGAGTCGGTTTCTTGTTCCTCGTTTACCATGGCGTCGGCGCCAGCGCGACGTTCGTTCTCACAAAGAGTCTTTGGCCGGACCGTACACCAACGAAAGCTATGTAGAACGTTCGCGACCGAGTCCGTTCAGGACAAGGACGTAGTGATCGTTGGCGGTGGTCCGGTTGGCTTAGCCCTGGCGAGTGCGCTCGGTGAGCTCGAATTTTACTGAATGCTCAGGCCATCCAACACAAATGTAGGATCGAATCCGCTCGTGCGCGAGTCCGTCAACGTCGCGCTCATCGATGCTGGGGACTTGTCCAGCACTCGCGACTGGTCACTCACACCCGGCACGTTCTCGAACCGGGTCAGTTCGATCACAACTTCTTCGAGAGCTTTTCTAGAGCGTGCGTGTTCTCAGCATGACGGAAGATTCTTTGCTTCAATATAATCCAGGTGTTGGTGCATGGGCGCATGTGGACCATTCCCGCACCAGCCCCATACGAGAGATGCAGGTGGGTCATACTTGACCTGCTCACGACCGTTCATACGAACTATAATAGGTTTGGGATGGACTTTCGGATGCGCGCATCATATTCGATGCCGAAGAGCTTCCTTCTGGAAACGGTGCAGAGTCGAGCGAGATGGCAAGACTGACTGAAAACCTCAACTTGCAACGTGCCTGTCTTCGCCACCTCGAAAAGCTGCAAGGCATCCAATTGTTGCAAAAAGTCAAGGTGGAGTCGATCCGGCCCGATGTCGAGGGTAACGACTGGCCATTAGTTCACTTGTCGGATGGCACGACCATTCGCGCAAGACTGCTTGTAAGTCCCCATCTGATACGTGATATGTTGTCCTTCACGACTGTCTTCAAGGTAGGCGCAGATGGATTCAGCTCGCCTGTCCGCTCGTACGCTGGAATTTCTACCTATGGATGGTCGTACGACACTCAAGCTGTTGTTGCTACTCTCAACCATGCGCCACGCGGTGCATTCGAGAAGCCCAACCATACCGCATATCAAAGGTTCCTTCCCACCGGCCCCGTTGCCTTCCTACCCCTCTCTCCAACGGTTTCTTCTCTGGTGTGGTCCACCAGACCACGCCATGCAGCCTCGTTATGTAAATCAGACCCAGCTGTATTAACCAGCATGATCAATGCGGCGTTCCGCTTGCCGGATGTATCGATTCGGTATCTCCATGACCGTATTTTGGAGGCGGAGGCGGAAGGCAGAACACTATCGTCGGATGAGATAAATGACGAGATCGCGTTCAGAGAACGATCGCATACCATCTCAAAGTACTCCGCGTATGCGTCTGCGACGTCCGTTTACACAGGCGGTATTCCTCCAGACGACGCAGCTGCAATTCCGCCCCTCGTCGATTCGATTCAAGCTGGCACCATTGCGAGTTTCCCGCTCAGATATTGTCATGCGGAAGCATACTTGGGCGAGGGTTCTGGCAGCCGTACCGTCCTCGTGGGGGATGCAGCACATACCATTCACCCCCTGGCAGGACAAGGACTCAACCTGGGTTTAGGCGACGTCGAATGCCTCGCTCGATGTATCGCCAATGCGCTGAAGCATGGTGGTGACATAGGTTCATATTTTCTTTTGCGGTGCTTTCCAGGCTAATGTTTTTACCCGTTCAATAGGCTCTTACACGGCTCTCCGTCCCTATGCGAGCGAGCGCTACTTTGAAAACCACAAGGTCATGTCTGCGGTAGACAAACTGCATAAACTTTACTCGTCGACGCTCGAACCGGTCGTCTGGGCGCGTTCGGTGGGCCTGGAGGTAGTGAACGAGCTGGATACTGTCAAGGCTGCGATAATGATGGACGCTGGAGGCGGCCGATCCACGAGGTCTGGCTGGCAGTGGGATCTTCTTGCACGAGGCGTGGAGGGTCTTGCCACTGGAATCAGTGCTGCGAGGGGGATCGCAAGTGCTACCAAGTTCTGGTAAGTAATACTGGTGGATTAGTGTAAATAAGCGCAAATAACACGTACTGGGGTCATATTGATTGTGCGTCGACTTGAACGACCAGCACGTCGAATCATTGAATCCAGTGTGATGCAGCCAACGCCAGCGCCGTCTTCTCCTCCACGTTCGCCTCAACCTGCCAGCGAACAAGTGGTATACCCAGCACCACCTCAGAACAACGGCAGCGCCCCCTTTTCAGTACTCTCAGGCTTGTTTACCAAACTGACGAACGAACGCAAGCCAGAGCGCCGACGACGTCTGCTCAACGCATGGTTCACCGTATGTTGCTGATTTCAGTCATATCCATCCACCTTGACGTTCGTGGCGCAGCATTGGAGGGAGCAAGTTGGTCACGACCTTTATCCTGTCCTCCGCCTCATTCTTCCTCAGGCATGTCATTCAGAGTACCGGGCGGTCAGACAGAAACCATCTAAAGTAATCTACAGAAGGATCGTGAGCGTGCAGTGTATGGCCTCAAGGAGAAGAACCTCGCCAAGACATATATCAAACTCATCCCGCTTGGGATGAAGGACCCAGATGCTGTTCGCCTCCTGAACTGGAAAAGACCCTCTGGGAAACACGTCTGTTTTCTTTCTTTCTTTGTGACTTGTTCTGAGGCGCGCGTTTCAGGTGGGATCTGGCGATTTCTCCAACGTGCTTTATGAAGTGGTGAGCAAGCGCTCTTCGGTCGTCGACGGATCGTTGTCCATCGACGAACTCAACGGCATACTCGACGAGTTGGCCCAAAATACGGGGAAACAGTACGTCGGACTGCAATTCCAAGCCCTTCACATTAACGAGTGCACGTAGGGAGATCCAATCCAAAATTCTGCGACGCATCTATAATCGTGCCACTGCCGAAGACCAGAAATGGATCGTTCGCATCGTGCTCAAAGGTACATCTTTTCTTTCCCTGGTGTCGTAAGCGTGTCATAACGTGCCTTTAGACATGGTCATATCCGTCAAGGAGACGACCGTGTTGTCGGTGTTTCATCCTGACGCCGAGGACTTGTTTAATACATGCTCGGACCTGAAGAAGGTGGCATGGGAGCTCTCGGACCCTGCACGCAGGCTCAACCCCGAGGTACAGTTTATATCAAGCGTTTCTACGAGCAGAGTGGCTCATGCGACCATAGGACAAAGCCATTCAGCTATTCCGAGCATTCGCCCCGATGCTGTGCAAGCGACCAAAACACAAGATTGAAGAATCTGTCAAGGACATGCAAGGACGGACATTTATCATGGAAGAAAAACTCGACGGGGAGCGCATGCAACTTCACAAGCGTGGTAATGAGTATTTCTATTGCTCAAGGTGGGTATAGATGGCCGATTCAGTACATGTTTGACGTTGGTCGTAGAAAAGGAAAAGATTACACCCACCTTTATGGAAAGCATGTTGGGGAAGGCAGCCTGACACCGTACATTGATGCGGCCTTTGATGATCGGGTTGAGGAGTGTGTGTGTGTGTGTGCATTTACGAACCGTGGGATACTCACTGGGAACGCAGAATCATTTTGGACGGAGAAATGTTGGTATGGGATCCTGTGTCAGAACGAAACCTTCCTTTCGGGACCCTGAAGACCGCTGCACTCGGTACGAGCCAGATATATGCTTTCCCTCTAGAAAGTAGCTTACACGTCATGTCTAGACAAGTCCAAAGTGGAGCATCATCCCCGACCGTGTTGTAAGTGATTCCTTCTTAGCCTGCTGAATTTACCTATCCTGCTGCTTTCAGTTAAAATCTTTGATCTGTTATATCTCAACGGCATGTCTCTTCACAAGAAATCTCTCAAATTCCGGAAACGTAATCTACATGCTTGCATCCAACCAATTGCTGGGCGGCTCGAGTTCGTTGTCCAGTTTGAAGGCAAGACTGCCAAAGACGTAAGGCAGAGGATGGACGAGGTCATGGAGGCGAGGGGTGAAGGTCTCATTCTAAAGCATCCGGAGTCGGAATATACGCTCAATGGGCGTAACAAGGACTGGGTCAAAGTCAAGCCAGAGTATATGGTTTGCTTGTCCTTTTTTTTCGTTTTTGAGTGTATTCAGCATGCTTCATCTAGGATGACTTGGGCGAAACTGTCGATGTGCTAGTTGTCGGTAAGTCACACGAGCTGCGTATAGATGAATTTTACCAAAGCAATGTATAGCGGGCAACTACGGGACCCGGAAGCGATCGGGTGGTGTCTCGACTCTGATATGCGCCGTTCTCGATGATCGACATGGAGATGACGAAGAGTCAAAGTAAGAAGAAGCTGTTATTATTGGTTGTTCCGTAGCCTAACGTCCACCTGCATTCCAGATACAGCACTTTTGTGCGTATTGGTTCGGGTCTGAGCTTCGGGGACTACGTGTGGATCCGACAAAAGCCATGGAAGGAATGGGATCCCAAGAATCCTCCCGAGTTCCTGAGCACCGCAAAGCGTAGTCATGATGACAAGGGTGATGTTTACATCGAGCCTGAAGAGTATGTTTCTAACCATGTTCGCTTTGTCATCTGACGTGTCGGTAGTTCATTCATTTTGAGAGTAAAGGCGGCCGAGATAACTCACACTGGTGAGCCAACACCGGGTCTAAGACATTTTTGTCTATTTTGACCCCGAGTTCTCTGTAGATCAATACCATCTTGGTTTGACGATGCGTTTCCCTCGAGCCCTGTCCATTCGAGATGATCTTGCCATCGAAGATTGTATGACCGCGTCAGGTTCGTGCACTTATTTCGTGTAAGCCTACCCATGGCTCAATCACGACAGCACTTCTCGAGACCTTTCGCTCAGAGCGAAAGAGGAAGATGGAGAAGGATGCAAGGTAAACGTTGATTGCGTGACATTGCCGGACATTTCATGTATGGGTCATAGTTTCGACGATCGAAAGAAAAAGAGGAAGACGACCGCAAAAAAAGTGGATTCTCATAGAGATCGTTATTCGCTTGCTAACGGTTTTTCTAGCCGACGGTTTTGCCGCAATATCAAGGTCCAAGCGCCAGTTCAGTCAAGGTCGAGTCGGAGTTGCTCGAAGGCATGAAATTTAGTGAGTGGATGCCACGTTCGCTTCAAGACTCGGTCTCTGAGACGTCGGATAGTGGTGTCCGCAGACCCAAAGTCGAAAACCGGTGAAGAGGACAGAAAAGAACTCATGAAAATGTGCGCTCATGTTTTGGCAGTGTTGCGATACGCTCACTCATAACAGGATCTATGCAAATGGGGGAAGCTGCGTCCAGGTCGTGACGTCTCAGCAACCCGTGATAGTTGTTTACGGTGGCACGACGACGCGTACGTCGTCGACGATTCAGAGATGGGGTCTTGCTCACGGATGCACATTAGCGTATGACATCAAGATGTTGATCAACAAGGGCACGGTCGATATCGTTCGGCCACAGTGGATCGTAGACTGCGTCGCAAGGGACGAATTACGTCCCTTTAAGAAGAGGTATCTATCAAAGGATGTCTATTCGGTTCCGGGGTTCACCGATTGCGCAGATACTTCTTCCATGCGTCCGACGACCGACAAATGTCTGCCGACTACAACGAACCTGACAGCGAAGGTGAGGAGATGGAGGATGAAGCACAACCACCACCTCGAGAACAAGACGTTAGGGTGAAACTTCTTGAGGATGTGGACATCAAGGTAGAGTCCACAGAGGAGGTGGATCCCGCCCTCGCGGACTGGTTGCGCGTGGATCCTAGACAAACAGCTACAGACGATAGTGCGACCGAACCAGAGAGCGACGCTGACTCTGTGAACGATGACATCGAGGGAGATGCTGACGAATGGGTAGCGTTGGAAGCAAGTGGAAGCGAGACCTTGGATTCGTTCCAAGTGATGGTGAGTTCGTTCGTGTTACTTGTATGGCGAGCGGTACACGTGTCTTTTGTCCCCTAGTCTTTGTCCGAAGCGAAGGAGGAACAGCAGGTGAGCGTCATTGCCTTGTTCTTTTGATTGTTGTTGATCGTGATATGGACAGCTCGAGGACGTCGCCATGGGCGAAGCTTCGAGCCGTGAATATGACACCACCTTGATATTCAAGCACTTGTATGTACAATGGTCCTATTCATGAACGCCACGCTCACTAGCGTACTCCTTCAGGTGTTTCTACGTCGATTCGCCAGAGAACACACGTAAAAACGGGATGGTTGTCAATACGAAATATGAACAAGCCATCTCCGATCAGTGCGTTTTTATTCTATTTTTTCCCGGAAGGAACGTATTCTCATGCAGTTACGCTGTCAAGGTTGCGCAAGACGTCCCAGGCTATCGAAGCAAACGGAGGCAAGGTCGTGGGCCTCGACGATCCCAAGCTCACGCACGTCGTCCTAGACAAACGGGACGTGTCTCGCAGAACGACGCTCATGCAGCACACCTCCAAGTGATATTGATCCGTTTCACGTGGTTGGCCCAAGCTGACCCGTATGTGTTCTAGACCTAAACGTCGCAGGCTCGTCATCGCAGACTATATACAAGCGTGTCTGGACGAAGAGACGCTGCTTGACGAGGAGGGTATGTCGATTGTTTTTGGCGAGTTGTCGAGCAAGAGCTCACTGTTTTCGTTACAGAATTCGCACCTTGAGCAATGTGAATGCGCGTGTTGTGGGCAAAGACCTGTATTATTTCTTTAATGTATGTACAAGCTAAGCAGTGACAATATTCAAAGTGTACATGGCCTGGTTAGTAGATGGGCCCCTCGCTCAACATCTTGCAGTCGTTCTTTCTCGCACTGGAAAGCCTGCGATCAAGGACGCCTGAAAGGTTTTAAGCAAGGGATTGTCAAGGCACGAACAGCATTCAGAAAGGGACATCATGCTGCAACGGGATCATGGCTGTTGGTATGACTTTTTGATCATGAACAAATAACTTACGCCTGTGGTAGGTGTGAAGTATCACCCTAATGGTGTCATTGGAGTATGTACTTTTGGTTGGGCGGGCATGATAAGCATGCAGATTGAAACTCCGTTATCCTTTTGTGACAATATTTTAAGCGGAGCCTTCGGACTCTGGAACGCAAACGACAGCAACCAATCAATCTGATAAACCGATTTATTTCTCGCCTGCTCTTTCCCATGATCTGCATGGACATTTGATCCGTCACACTGAGCCAGGTCGCACGCGCCCAGTACTGGTGAGATATTTTGTATTGAAACTTGAGTTTGGTTTGTCCCGGGCCGTCGTCGTCCTTTTGGGTTCGAACCCAAACCTTTCGGTGCCTTTACAAAATGACGTCCGCGGTGTGTGCTCAGTGGACGCTGCAGCCGTCCCCCTTTTGGTCATGGATTCTGGATTCTACTGGCTGTGCTAAACTAACCACCCAGTTATGAGGAGGTGAACTATAAAGTTACTCACTCGTGAGGGGGGAATTTTCGATCGAAAATTTCCACCACCACCCCCTCTGTCACTCTGCCCTAGAGGAGCTGTCCCCTCCTTATGGCAAACGGTATTCCTTTGGACACGGCCGCGATCGTGTCCACCGTGCTCGAGGGAATTCTCTATGGTAAGTTATAGTCAGATGTCTTATACACGGGGAAAAATATGACGCTCGCACAGGAATTTCTCTCTTGATGTTTATTGGGACCACAGTGGCCCTCACGCATAGACGTTCGCACGGCGGTGTTGCCAGTAAACGGATGGTGACGATCGCGTGCTTGTTACTTCTGTTTAGCACAGTGGTATGCGCGATTTATGCACCTACTGTAATTTATGTTGGGGGTCTAACGTGTTGAGCAGCATATAGTCATCGATATCGTCCGGACTTGTGAAGGACTGGTGGTGTACCGGGACTCCCCTCAACTTGGCGGGCCAATCAGCTTTTTCTCGGATGTTTCCCAATGGAGTTTCGTGTCCAAAAACGCGATGTACATGCTACAAACGCTCGTCGGCGATGGGGTGGTGGTGAGGTATTACATTCGGCTGTTAGCAAAGCAACTCATCTTCAACGTTCTGAGATATATCGCTGCTACGTCGTCTGGCAAACTTGGTGGATCACCATATTTCCCATCTTATTATGGGCTTCGGTTGCAGGTAAGCGAGTTCCCTTTACGCACCCACGCGTCGTGACACTCATGCGACAATGCCGTGGCAAGTCACCGGGGTCGGGTGTGTCTACTTTGACTCCAAAGCGACCGTCGACAGAGAGAATATCTTTGCGCCGAGCACAGGACCATGGATAACTGCGTTCTTAGCGGCGACGCTCTTTACGAACATCATCAGCACATGTGAGAGAAGCTCGTCTGTGCCTCTCGTTCCATTCCCACTGACGGCCCGTGACCATCCGTTTAAAAAATTCTCATCGTCTCTTGCATGCAGCGTTGCTTGCGTTTCGAATATGGAACGTAGGAAAGAAAGTGAGGAGAGATTCGATGCGGGAGAGCGTGTTGTGGCCCGTCCTACGGGTCGTGCTGGATGCAGGGGTTCTCTACTCGGTCTCGCTCCTAGCCGCCCTGCTGTGCTTCGTCGCCAAGAATCGGGGACACTATGTTTTGATCGACATGGTACGTCGTCCGTCTCTCGGGTTCTATCAAAAAGGCGTACCTGGGACTGATCGTCGCCCACCCACTCGTTCTCGTCCCTTGTCACATCTGTGCCCGTTCCGGTTACCTCACACTGTGCGCCATCCACGGCTACCGACGCCAAACAACAAAGATCATGCCCATCATCTCCATTACGTTTTACATGGTCATCATTCGCATCACGCTCGCTAAACCGAATTCCCAAGGGATCGCGAAACATACGCTAAGTGGGTCAGTGGCTCCCACGCTCTCACGGGTGTCGCGTCCCGGTCTTCCCATGGAACGTGAGTACCAAATGAAGCGCATGGAAGTACACATATCACAGTTGACGGAAACCAACGAGCTCGGGTTATATGGGTGTGAGGAGGATGGCGAAGGGGTTGCGATTGATACTTTGGAAAGGGATGTGGCTAGTGCTGCGAGGAAGGGCGAATGTTTCGGAGGGTTGTCCGTGTAATGAGCACGTACGTGATGTACGCATAGAAGAAAACTTTGTCAAAATACACTTCTAGTTGAATCCTAATCGCAAATGTATTACTACCATGAAAGGGACACTTGGGTGTAAATTTTGATAATACCGTCGAGCGGATTCTTGTTCAGACCATCTGGGTAGCCACTCTGCAAGCAAGAGTTGTATCCCGAAAAAGAATATCCGCAGTCCCGGATGATCCCGTAACATTAGCAACTAGTACAGCAGCCCATTAAGCGTTTATGTCGATGAAACAACTAAACAACTAGTACACCACCATAGCTTAAGTTTGTTCCCGTAAAGTTGACTCTTGATCTGAATTTGCTGGCTATAAAAGAGAACTGTCCACCTGTATAGGGCCGATCTCCGCTGTGCATTCTTTGGGCAGGAGGGACATCCATCTGGCCTCCTTTATCTTGAGGCCTTTGTCACCGAAATACCTCTCGCTCTCAAAACTCCAGTCATCGAGAGCCCTGACCCACTGACCCAAGCCATCACAATACGCCCTGACTTGGGAGTTCAACGGCTCTTCCCACTGTGGAAGGGACGCCAAGGCCGCGTGGAACCTCTCCGCGACTCGAAGAAGAAAGTCTTGGATCCATAACATGGCCCCGTTCACATCGGTATCGTATTCGTTCATGACACACGTTATCATGTTGTGAAGGTCGTCTCCACGCCGTTGCTCGACGTTGTAGGAAAAAATATCCTACAGGATGTGGACGTCAGTATGCGATGAGGTGTTTCTCTCGTGAACCTCACTGACATTACAGAAGGCGACCATATCAACAGCTGCTAGAATCATCTCTTGCATAGTGGGGTGCGCCATCACGTCATCAGGGATGTCGAGCCCTAGCTCGATTATGGAGAATGAAGGCTTCACCCCGCTGGTCCGACGTCGTGCATCGACGTAACTCTTGATATCGAGGATGTGATGATTCTTTTTGTCGATGGACTCTTGCACGACCCCCTCTAAATAATCATCCATGTTCTGGATGAACCTCTTCTGCGCGACGGCAGTGGCATTTGGTATGGTCCGTGCCCAGAATCTATGATCAAATCAGCAGACTCTAAATGGAACCATGAATACACTTACTGCCGTGCTACTTCCCCGCCAACCCACTCTCCTTCCGGACGTGGCGAATGAGGATTCCGAAAAGCGTTCATCACAACATCCTTTTGTTCGCGGACCTCAGAGGGCGATGACCTGTCGGAATACTCGTCGAAGAGAAAGACAAAATGCATGAGATCACAACCGGCTCTAGCGTGCTCTAGACAAGTGGCTAAGCATATTTGTCGATTGATCTGGCTGTGAGGGATCTACCTTTGCTCGCCATGGGGTAAGCCAAACAGGCAAGGAGGTCTGATGACCAAACAAAAATCAGCGTGTGGAGGATATGTCAAGGTCAAAAGTACCTACCAAAGTCGCAGCGATCAAAAGCCACTTGGGCTTTGGGATTGAACGCTTGGAAGCTCTTGATCCACGCATCAGCCTCCTTCTTGACAGTAACATAATCCGGGTTGATCCGACGACGCCAAGGCCATCGACTAGTAGCCAATATGTTTGGTATGAAGATTCTCTGAGTGCTAGCACATTTCCCACTATTTTCCCCGAGGACAGACCCTTTCTGTGCGCTGTGTGCGTCGGTAATGGTTTCATCCTTCCTGGAGATCAGGGCAGAGATGCTACGACGGCCGGGAAAAGTGGATAGGATGGGCAGGCCGAAGAGTGCAGTGAGCGAAGTGAAGGAAATTTCCATACCGACAACTTGAGGTTCATTCGCCTGGGCGTTGGCCTTTATATTTGCAGCTGTTCCAGTGGCATGAATTGAAAACGGGGTGCGATGTTGGCGCCCTCGGGGCTGAGATGGCCCGGGCACCGTCGATCTTCAAGCATGTTGCATCGGTTTAGAACTCGAGAACAGCTTGTGCTATCGTGCGTGTCGTAAAGTGCAACGTTACCATTACTCGAATAGTCGATTATCATGGCGCTCGGTTTGTCTGTGTGACAAAACATGGACAGGTTGCATTCAACGGTCATAACTACTTCCGGGCCGGGTCGAAAACCCTGAGGGTGATGAGTCACTGTTCGTTTCACAAAGTTCAAGGGCTTTGCATAGCTGCTCGGGATTACCTACCGTTAATATCGTTCGAATCAACTGGGGTATCTCTCAAATTTGGCGGATAGTGCGGTGTAAGTAGTATTCTTGGATGTCAGAGATTCGGGGGCGCATCAAGTCCGTGGGAAATTCAGACCTTATCAGCGACTTCGCGATCTTCTGCCGCCTGCTAGGAGACCACGAGTATGCATATTCTAGAAAGACGCGGCGGCTAACGGAAACGTTCTTCTCCTGTTCTATGATAATTTATGCTGTGTATTGCGGTGATTCCTTCACGCTGGCAATGCTCGGGTCAGGAATGCCTCCCAGTGTACATTTTTACATAAATGCGTGGAAGGTCCTAAGTAACACAGGATCCATACGGTCGATATACTGTGGAAAAAAAAATAATCACAAAATCGCTGCAGCTGACTACAACAATGAACCATCGACATGCACGGGACCGATCTCCACCGCCTTCTTTTTTGGTAGGAGCGACATCCATCTACTCTCCTTGATTTCGAGGCCTTTGTTACCAAAGTACCTCTCGGTCTCAAAGCTCCAGTCATTATTCGCGCGCACCCAGTAACCCAAACCGTCGCAGTACGCCTTGACTTGTGAGTTCAGTGGCTCTTCCCAAGTGGGAAGAACCTCAAATGCGGCACAGAACCTCGCCTCAGCTTTGAGTATAAAGTCTTCTACCCACAGTATGGCGCCATTCACGTCGGTACGGTGTTCGTTCATGACGCACGTTATCATGTTATGGAGTTCATCTCCGCGATACTGCTCGAGATTGTACGAAAGCAGGTCCTTGAAAGTGACCACGTCAACAACGCGCATGTAAATATGTTCCTACGAAAGCCACTCACATTCGAGAACGAGATCATGTCAATAGCCGCCACAATCATTTTTTCCATGGCAGGATGCAACATCATGTCGTCAGGGATATCGAGTCCTAACTCGATTAGAGCAAACACGGGCTTTGATGCGCTGGTACGACGCCGCGCATCGATGTAGCTTTTCACATCAAGCATGCGACGATCCTCTTTGTTGATGGACTCCTGAACGACTTCCTCGAGGTACTCGTCCATGCTTTGGATGAACCTCTTTTGTGAGATTGCGGTAGCATTCCGAATCGTCCGTTCCCAGAATCTATTGTCGAGTAAACGCCGAACCCTGATCCATTATAATGGTACTTACTGACGAGCCATTTCCCCTCCGATCCATTCTCCTCCGGGACGTGGCGTATGAGGATTCCGTAAAGCGTCCATGATCATGCGCTTTTGCTCCCGGACCTCAGAGGGTTTGGACCTATCAGAGTATTCGTCGATTAAAAAGAGCACGTGCATGAGATCACATGCGGATCTAAGATGCTCTGGACGACAGTCTCGTGAGTAAGTGGTCTCATTGTATATACTTGGGGTGAGTTGACCTTTGTTCGCTGTAGGATAAGCTAAACATGCAAGGAGATCTGCCACGTCGAATAAGTATGCGATGGGGGGGGGGGGGACGGCAAATGGCCGCTTACTGAAATTGCAACGATTGTAGGCGTCCTGTGCTTTGGGAGTAAAGGCTTTGAAATTATTCATCCACGCGTCAGCTTCCTCCTTGATCGCTGCATAGTTCGGGTTAAGGTGACGAGGCCATGGCCATCTAGCAAACACATCCGGGATGAAGATTCTGGCGGGCGATTCATCGACGTTTATCCTATCGGATAAGCTTGGAAGGAGAGATTCATTCGCAATTTCCTTGCGCTTCCTGATAAGCAGACCACGAACACCGAAGAAGTGATAGTTGAAGAGAGACCTTATATGTCCGATGAGTGAAAGAGAATTCTTCATTTCAATGAATTCGTTCCTCTGTGCACTCTCCCTTTTATCTGTCGATCGGATGAACCCTCATAGCCTTTGACGACTGCTATATTAGCTTTCAAACATTCACCTTTTAAGCCAGGCCTAGGACGATCGAAACAATCTGGATCTTCGTCCATCCGGTTGGCCCCTGGAGTGTTCCTCGGACATTGATGCTCGCTCCGTATTAATATTGGCATGCACTTCACAATACCAACTTGAACATGCAGAGAGACTGAACACACATACATTAGTACGGCAGAGTCGACTCTGCATCGAGAGAGCACGCAACCTTTTTTTAATGTCTTTTTTCATTTCTCCGAGGTCTGGAGAACCGCATCACTACCAGACTCGGATCATTTCGCCTATAAGACATGTCTGAACATCGTGATTTGAAACACTCCTGCTCCTGGCCCAGGCACGTAAAAAGCCACGGATTTCTAAACAGAGACTGAATTTCGTACCTGAAACTCGAAATACTGTGTTAACCTTTAGGTCGAGACGGCAGACTCTGGCTTTGTCCCATTGCAATGTGTTCCTGAAACTGCTTGATCTCTCTGGGTCAGGCGCCGGTGATCTACGAGGCCTATAAACTCGAGTTCGGTTAGCATCGTGCGAATTACTTATCAGCTACCATTCCTTTTACCACATTCCAATGGCACATGTTCCCTTCAACTCCACAATCCTGACACCTAGGCATTTCGGACGCAGAATCCCCGCCCTGCTCCAGACACCTTGGGCGAAATTGAGCATTGACACTTTAGGCAGCACTCCGAGAACAACTCAACACCCTCAAGAGTCCATGTACGGCTAGCTACATTACTCCGTAGACATCGTTTTATTGCCACATGAGTCATACCCCGTACATCACGGGGAACGGACCGTGATACCCCAAGGTGATAAAAAGTGATTCATAAAATAAATACGTGGATTATACGAGCTTCTAATGTCAGACCCTATACGCAGATTGACGCAGGACAATGGTCAACCAAGCATTGTCGCCGTAAGTTGTCAAACCTTTATAATCTAGTTGCAATCTCCCTACAAAATGGTCGGCCATGGGCCATTCAGTGTATGATCATCCAAGTATCTGAAACGTTTATATATACCTCTGGCAATGGGTTATCATACGAGCTTACATTTGACATCCTCGAGCAGTAATTGGGATTTTTCTTTTATGTTCGACTCGTAGGGAATGGCACGGGTTTGACCGCGGGTGCTTGCGCAACATGTACGAGGTCACGTCGACGTCGGCATTCTCGTTGTCAGACGAGACGAGGGCAGAAGGTGAGGGCGAGATGGGGCGAAAGGCAAAGGCGCAGATGACAACGACGACGACACGACCACCGCGTTGTCGCGATTATTGCGTCATCGTCGTCGTGGCCAGTCGAGACGAGAATAGAGGGCAATGGAGAGGCATAGAGAAAGGCGACGACGAGGATGGATCGCGAGGGGCGACCGGCGAAAGGCGAAAGGCGAAGGTGGCGACGACGCGATGGCCAGCGTGCTATCGCGATTATCGCATCGTCGTCCTTGTCGCCAGGCGAGATGAGGGAAGAGGGCGATGGAGAGGGGCCGAGGTGAGAACCCCCTCGCTAGGTGGTCCTGACAAGGTGGTCGATGGTGGTCCTATGACAGGACAGTACTAGCTACGAGGCTGCCAACCAATCTGCCAAGACCCCTGGCTCTGAGGCCCAGACCCGGACCTCCCCGCCACAGGGAGGAGTGGTGAGGAGAGGCGAAGCGCCGACGACGAAGACGTGACCACCGCGCTGTCGCGGTTATCGCGTCGTCGT
>JBBPTB010000325.1:0-24410 GCA_038093875.1 Boletus tylopilopsis | reverse complement strand
AACAAGACAGACCTCATCAGCTCAAAAGCCCCCGGTACGGCGCCCCTCGTCTCCGAAGCCCAGGCGCTCTACTTCCTCGACGAGCTCGTGCCCCTCGGTCCCCTCCAAGTTCCCATCACCATCGAAGAGGAAGCCGTCGCGGAAGACCCCGCCGCCACCCCCCACAACGACTCTACAATAGATCTATCCACGTCCCGCTCGCAATCCATCGACATCAACCACTACCTCCGCAAACGTCCGACGCGCGCTTCGTGGAACAGCAACGGCACGCTCACGTCCACCCACACCGGCGTCACCTCGTACCACACCCCGTCCTCGTCCCTCTTCGACGTCTACGCGTCCGCACGCTCGTCCCCCCGCCCGCCCTCGGCGTCTTCTCGGTTATCGTCTCCGATCAGGAGACAGAGACGCACGTCCTCGTTTTCGAGCTCGTCCTCGTCCACACCGACGATCACCCCGAGCTTGTTCACCCGTGCGTGCGATCAAGCCGCTGCGACGACACCGACGACGCCCACCGTGTCCCCCCCCACCCTGCTGGACGCGCCACCTCGAGAGCGAGGCCCGAAACTCTTTTGGGCGTCCGCGAAAACGGGGCAGGGCGTGGGCGAGGTGTTTGAGTACATCGCCGCGCGGGTCATGGCGCGATGGGCATACGAAGAGGCGGTCGATGCGCGGACGGTGCACGTGCAGGAACCCTCGGAGACGATCAGGCTTGGCTTGACGCGGGGGGGATCGCGTGCGCAAAAGGTGCTTGGGGGGTCTTGTTGTTAAACCTTTCTTTCTCTCTTTGTTTATTCATAACGTATCTTTGCCGGCTTATCTTATTATTATAGAGAGAGGATGGTCTAACGTTACTAGTTATCGTGGCCAGGGCCGTGGTATCTATATCGAGATCCGTCAGAACCAAGTAGAGTACTACGAGCGCGATATGATGCCTGGTCTCGAATCTCATCGACAAACTTTGCGCACGGACGGATCAGAAATTCTGATGACGGCGCAAACGTTATACAGCATGTGCTTCAACCATGAGCCTATCGACCCAGAAATTAAGCTTTGCCATCAACCCTCGGAGGTCCGCCCCCGACGGCCGCAAACCATTCCAAGTACCGAATCAAACGTTCGACATTACATAAATAAGTTCATCACCACGTTGCGGCGACTCACGTCCGCACCGTACATACCTGCCACGTCTATTGCTGCTGACCGATCTTGACCATCAACTTCTCGCGCGCACCCACGACGTCTTTCACGTCCCGGAACCCACAGAGTGCCATTGTGAGATCGAGATCGGCGATGGTTTGCATCAGAATCTGTTCGACGCCTGCTTGGCCGGCGATGGCGAGCCCGTACATGAACGGTCGACCGACTAGATGATGACAGTAAATATATGAATGTGTCAGGGGGCACGAACGCGATGCAGAGGCAGAGACGGAGGTAGAGGACGTACCGAGGACAGCTTGTGCGCCTAACGCGAGCGCCTTGAGCACGTCGCTCCCCGTGCGAATGCCCGAGTCAAAGAGGACCGTGAGCTTTCCCGTTCGTTGGGCGTCACGCACTTTGGGGGATTGCATGATTCGGTCGAGCGCGTCGAGCGCGCCAATCGATCCGTCGACTTGTCGACCGCCTGATCGGGGGTCGGCGTCAGTGCTCCATACGATCAAGGGATGTATGTGAAGCAAGTAGTGCACGCACCGTGGTTAGACACGATGATACCCTCGATGCCCAGATCGACCGCCTTTTCAGCGTCCTGCACGCACACGCATCGCGACCACGTCAGACGAACCACCGCACAACATGGAATACGCTCACCTCGGGCGCTTGTATCCCCTTGAGCACGATCGGCCCGTCCCAGTTCTCCCTGATAAACCCCAACTCGTCCCACCTCCGGAATATCCCCGAGGCAATCTCCCCAATCCATTGCCGACCCAGCATCATGGTCTGCTGCGCGTCCTCGTCGCCCGCAGCGGCCCGCTGTCGCACCGCGTCTTGCACGTACGGAAACGCGGGCCGCTCGTGGCGCGGCCGGAGCCCAAAACGCGCCATGAACGTCGGGTCCGAGGTACCCTGCTGCACGCCGAACCCGTGACCGGCAGGGCTATACGGCAGACCGTGGTCATGCGGACGCCAGCCGACCAGCATTGTGTCGACGGTGATCACGAGCGCGCTGAACCCGTTGACCTTCGCGCGTTTCAGCAGGGACTGGGTCAGCTCGACCGAGAGCGTCCTATGGGGTCGTAGCGATGATGGTCAGAGGGGTCTGTGACGTGTGGTAAAAGGGCACAACTTGCCAGTAGAGCTGGTACCAGCGATGGCCATTGGCTCCTTGCGCTTCCGCGCTTTCCTCCATTGATCGCGACGCGGCGGAACTGACGATCAGTGGCACGCCTACCTTGGCTGCTGCACGCGCCGTCGCGAGCTCGCCCTCGCTGTGCATTAAGCCTTGCGCACCAATCGGAGCGACGAAAATCGGTGCGGGATGCGTCACCCCGAATATCGTCGTCTGTCAAAAAGAAAGAAACAGAAAAAGAAGACATCCGTGACGCGCCTCCTCCCACCTGTTGAGGGACGAAACCCACCTCGAGACGACGCTCCCCAACATTGTTGAGCACGCGCGGCACGATCTTCCACCTATCCAACGCTCTCCGGTTCTCGGCGTCCGTGTTGGACGTCCCCGCGCTCTTCAGCACGTACGAAAAGGCCGCTAAACGTGCAATTTTGTTGAATGTTTTACATGATATATTATTGTGTTCGCGATCACGAACGGGAACGACTGACATGGATAGTCCTTGAGCGCCTCGCGCGCCTTGTCCTCGATCTCTTGGATATCGACCGTGCCCAGCGCAGGTGGCTTCCCAGAAGCGTAAATGTCAACGAGCCATGCGAGCCATCGACTGAGCGGTGGTGCGACCGTGTTCACAGGTGCTGCCATGTTCAAACCGTGACGATCCAGACGACGCTACGTTCAAGGTGGGAGAGAGTGAGAGTGACGGAAAGAGGCTGTACGCCTATAGGACGTGCGAAAGGTATTAGTCGACTGGCAAACAACTCCCGTGACATCGTGGTACCTAATTTTGCGGCGCAAGTCAGTTGGCAGGTACGGCGTTTCAAGCTTGTCGTACCGATAGAAGTCACGTCAACAGCCACCTCGCTGGCAGTACGGAAGATGACGTTGCTAAAAGGTTGATCAACATTCGATCAACGCACTTGTACCTACCTGGCAGCGTAACGCTTTGTTCGTACCACGCCACGATGCGTTAGTTATTGACGCCTAAAGATCACGTGGTTCGCACGTTTCATTACTCGTGTGACTTTGGCGCGTGTGCGACGCGTGGTCTGAATGTTATAAGACGCCCTGTCTCCTGGTCGTAAGTATATGTTCTCCATACCACTACCCCAGACTGTCTAACATCAGGGTATGCCGTATTTACACAAAGCTCGGGGATCCACGGACGTGTACAGTGCACCATTAAAGATCGGGGTGCAGGTAACTTTTTCCATGACATCATGTGATGCTCTCAGAGAACGTCAGTTCTCAGGCTGATCCTGACTGCAAGCCAGACGACTTCAAAGGTACTTACCACGGAGGGTAAAAAAAATCCTGATCGGTGGGAAACGAGACCATTTTAAAAAAAAGTGCAGGCGTCCCTCGCTCCTTTTACAACCCTGATGCAAGAATATCGCATGCAGAACCCGAAGCGCTTCTTCAATCTCACAACCGCCTTGCCCGTGTTTGATGTCAACCAGCCCGAGACTCACGAAATGGGAGCAGGAGTTTCGCGAACGGCTCCCCTCGATGACGACGACCTCGAGGGCCACTGTTGCGTTGTTGTGGGAAACAAGACGGATCTCGTCAGCTCAAAAGCCCCCCGGTATGACGCCCGTCGTCCCCAAAGTCCAGGTGCTCCACATCCTCGACGAATTCGTGCCCCTTGGTCCCCTCCAAGTCCCCATCACCATCGAAGAGGAAGCCATCTCGGAAGTCCCAGCCGCCTCTCCCCATAATAACCCTGATAGATCTATCCCCGCTCGCAGTCCATCAATATCAGCCACTACTTCTGCAAACGCGCCACGGGCCCCTCATGGAATAGCCTCGCACACGCCGACGACCATCCCGAGCTTGTTCACCCGCACACGCGATCAAGCCGCTACAACGACTCTGACGACTCCAACCGTCTCCCCACCCTAGACGCGCCAACCCCGCTCGAACAGCAGCGGGGCACAAACTCTTTTAGGCCCGCGAAAATGGGGTAGGGCACGGGCAAGGTGTTTGAATGAATTGCCACACGCGGACGTTGCACGTGCAGGAACCCTCGGAGACGATCAGGCTTTGGTTGACGCGAGGGGAGTCGCGTGCGGGAAGGGTTCCTGGGGGTCTTATTACTAAACCTTTTCTCGGTGTGTTTATTCGCAAGGTATGTACCCTCGTTCTATCGTTATAGAGAGCGTGGTTTACGTTGCTTATCAAGACCATGACCGTGGTATCTATATCAAGATTCATCTGGCCAAGTGGAAGTTGTGCGCGATCGATGCCTGGTCTTGATTTATAATCGACGCACTTGTGCCCAGACGTCATCAGAACTTCTGATGACGCGGCGCCAAGTCATACAGCATGTGCTTCAACCATGAGCCTATCGACCCTATACCACTGCTGGCTCGGAATTAAACTATGCAGCAATCCTCTATACATCGATTGGGCGTCCGCGCTCGACGGCCGCAAGCTATGCCAAAAAGAACAGAAAAGAAAGCATCGAGTCAAACGTTCAGCATTTGCTGCAGCGACTCAAGCCTGTACCGTACCTACTACACCTACTGACCGATCTTGACCATCAGCTTCTCGCGCGCACCCACGACGTCCTTGACGTCCCGGAACCCGCAGAGTGCCATCGTGAGGTCCAAATCGGCGATGGTTTGCATCAGAATTTGTTCGACGCCTGCTTGGCCGGCGATGGCGAGCCCGTACATGAACGGTCGACCAACTGGAGGTCGGATAATATATGAACGCGGTAAGGGGCGTTAGTGCATTGACACACGATGCAGAGGCGGAGGTAGAGGACGTACCGAGGACAGCTTGTGCGCCCAATGCGAGTGCCTTGAGCACGTCGCTCCCCGTGCGAATGCCCGAGTCAAAGAGGACCGTGAGCTTTCCCGTTCGTTGAGCGTCGCGCACTTTGGGAGACTGCATGATTCGGTCGAGCGAGTCGAACGCGCCGATCGATCCGTCGATTTGTCGACCGCCTGATCGGGGGTCGGGCGTCAGTGCTCAAATGTAATCAGAGGATGAACACTAAGCGAGTATTGTGCACACCGAGGTTGGACACGACGATACCCTCGATGCCCAAATCGACCGCCTTTTCAGCATCCTGCACGCATGCGCATCCGGCCCCGTTAGATCGTTGTCGCACGAAAACCACCGCATGAGATCGAGCGAGTATGCTTACCTGGGGCGCTTGTATACCCTTGAGCACGATCGGCCCATCCCAGTTTTCCCTAATAAACCCCAGCTCGTCCCAGCTTCGGAATATCCCCGACGCAACCTCCTCGTCCCACTCCTGGGCCAACATCATGGTCTGTCGCGCGTCCTCGTCGCCCGCGGCGGCCTGCCGTCGCACTGCGTCCTGCACGAACGGAAACGCTGGCCGCTCGTGGCGCGGCTCCAGCCCAAAACGCGCCATGAACGTCGGATCCGAGGTGCCATGCTGCATCCCGATCCCATGGCTGGCGGGGCTGTACGACACACCGAGGTCATGCGGACGCCAGCCCATCAGCATCGTGTCGATGGTGATGACGAGCGCGCTGAACCCGTTCGCTTTCGCGCGTTTCAGCAGGGACTGGGTCAGCTCGACCGAGAGCGTCCTGTGGGGTCATCACATCAACGAGGATCACCCTGTGACGTGCAAAGGCACACTTTCCAGTAGAGTTGGTACCAGCGATGGCCGTTGGGTCCTTGCGCTTCCGCGCACTCTTCCATTGATCGCGAACCGGTGGAACTGATGATCAGCGGTACGCCCACCTTGGCCGCTGCACGCGCCGTCGCGAGCTCGCCCTCGCTGTGCATCAAGGCTTGTGGGCTGGTCGGAGCGACGAAAATCGGCGCGGGGTGCGTCACCCCGAATATCGTCGTCTGTCGCGTCCGTGATGTGCCTTCTCCCGCCTGTTGGGGACGAAACGTACCTCGAGATGACGTTCCCCAACATCGTTGAGCACGCGCGGCACGATCTTCCACCTATCCAACGCTCTCCGGTTCTCGGCGTCCGTGCTGGACGTCCCCGCGCTTTTCAGCACGTACGAAAAGGCCGCTAAACGTGCAGTGTTGTTGAATGTTGTACATGACATATCGCGATCACGGACGGGGACGACTGACATGGACAGTCCTTGAGCGCCTCGCGCGCCTTGTCCTCGATCTCTTGGATATCGACCGTGCCTAGCGCAGGCGGCTCCCCAGAAGCGTAGATGTCAAAGAGCCATGCGAGCCATCGACTGAGCGGTGGTGCGACCGTGTTCACAGGTGCTGACATGTTTGATCCAGACGACGCTGCGTTCAAGTGAGTGAGACCGAGGCGATACGTCGATGAGACGTGCGAAACACGGTCGACTGGCAAACGAAAGACCCCGTGACATCGCGGTGCCAGCTAATTTTACAGTTAGCGCCGCATAAGTGTGTAACAGGCACGGTGTTTCGAGCTTGTGGTACCAAAAACAGTCGACAGCCAACGTCGCTAGCAGTAGTGACGTGCCGTGCCAAGGTCGACGTCGCCAAGACGTTGATCAAGCCTACTTATTCCTTCGATCAAATCCACGTTATATAACGCGTACCGCCCCGCACGTAGCATTGGTAACCAGCGCTACCTATGTCGCTTTGGCGCTTCTTGCCACGAGACGTTGGAAATAGTTCGAAGAATAGCCTGAGCATCGCGTGTTTCACACGTTTCAGTACTCGTGTGACTTTTAGCGCTCGCCATTGATGGCGCGTGTGCGACACGTGGTCTGAATCTGCGAACTCGCACACAGCAGTCTGAACGGCCCGAAGAGAATACACGCCTTTGTCTCCCACTGGTGATCATAAATATAAGTTCTCCATCATGATATCCCCGCACCATCCCCTTTGACCTCGTGTGCATAATACCAGCCAAAAACTTGCGCGACACCCCCGGGACCCTGCTGCGAACCGTGCTCACTTGCCCAGCATCATTGTCAATGGATCGCGGCGCGTCGGCCAACGATCAAGATCTCACTGGCAGAACGCAGGATCAACGGGGTGCCGCAGGTGACATCACGTGGTCTCTGCATAAGAAACGTCCGTTCTCAGGCTAATTCTGACTGCAGGCCCGACGCACTTCAAAGGTACCATTGACATGGAACGCCCCCCCAAAAAAAAACTTGATCGGTGGGAACGAGAAAGTGCACGCGTCCCTCGGGAGGCGCCAAGGCCCACAGGACCAACTTGCTTGGCAGTGGCAGGCCCATCTACCATAACAGAATTCATACCGTCGATCCCAACCACCTCGATATCAAATCACGAGTCCTTGTTCAAAAACACAATATACACAGCAGTAGAAGAAGAAGAAAATAGTATACGACCCCTCCAACGCGCCAACAGCAAGTCATGCTTGCTCAGAGGAATGAAAATACGGGAAAAAAAAAAAGTATGATACAAGAAAAGTGAAACAATTTAAAAGAGAGAGCAATCACGTCGTCTTGCGCTTCCAACGAAGCCTCTTGGGCCACATGTCAAGCCACATCTTCCAGGCAAAAAGTACTGGCCAGACTGCGCGCCTCCACATCGGGCTTCCCCTTGGGAAGAAGATACTCTCGATTTGCATCGCAACGGTGGCCCAGACAGCAACGGCCGTCAGGCCGATCGCCCCTGCGATATAGTGATTCAGCGTCTCTCCACCCTGTGGATTGATCTCGACAATGTTCATGCTGAACACGTTCTATGAGGGTCGCGTGAGAAAAAATAAATGAAGCAGGTCGACGAAGAGACTTACAGACATGAAGTTGGCAGGCAGAAAAACCGTCGTCAGATATGCAATCTATGTTCGTGCATAGTCGCTTCAGTTGTGTGCAACTCGTAAAGCAGACACGTACTTGTTTCATAGCGGCAGAGTCTCGGACGGTAGCAAAGGTCAGCTCTTTCATGTACCTGCTGTCATCGATGTTGACGCTCGCGAACGCCTGGATGGTAGATTTGGTAAGGTCGTGCGATGAAATCCAATGACACGTACCAAGTCTATAACGTTCTTGAGTCGCATCACTTGCATGTTCCTCTGGCTTTCCAGCCTGTCGATTTCCGAAAGAAGATAGTCGGTCTCTTTCTTCATGATGCGCACTGACTGACGTCGCTCTTGATCAGTTATCGAAGGATCCTGCATCGCAGGATTCGAGGTCTCCTGCACAAAGACAACAGATTTGCGGAAATCTTCGAGGAGGTTCCGATAGTAGAGAAGATGCGCTTGCAGAATGTGCAAGTGTCGCGTCTCTCTGATGTTGTCGCTATCGAGAACCAATTGTTCCTGTAGAAGCATTGGATACCGCCGCATTATCCCCCCAACAAATGCTGTGCTTACCAGAGAGTTGACGTGAGAATAAAGTGTTTCAAACAACTCGTCCCATTCATACATGGCATACCACAAAAAGCACAAGAAAAGACACGTAGGGTCTTTTGAGGCCTCGAAGTTCTTCGACCAGTAGACGCTGCGACCGGTTCGGTTGATGAGACTGTGGAGTTGATCGGCGGTCCTCTTGCGCGACTGAGGGTGGATGGATATAATGGTATTAGATTGTACGTTTCGAACCATATGGACACTGAGGAGGTCTTGGAGAATGTACTTGTCGCCTGGCAACGGACACGTTGGCTAAATCGATCCAGAAGAACGCATCCACACGTACACGAATTCAGATAGAGAGGGGATTGGGTATCGATGATCTGTTCATCTGGACGCGAATCAGAACATGTATGTAGTCCTTTTCAGAAAAGGTGGACCTACATTCTCCTTCCGATGACTGCACTGGGCGGAACGGGGTCACGCCCGCGTCCTCCCGCGCCATCACACGAATGAATGGCAAAATGACAGTGATGTCTATACGGTGTCGAAGCAGTGAGACAGTGAATGCAGAGGATTACTCACGATCGCCCCGCTCTCCATCTTTCTTGATCAAATTCTCTTGGTATCGTGAAGGTATCCAATTCGTCGAAGAAGAAAAGAAGAAGGGCTCTATCTCATATCTGTGCGGTGTCTGAAACTGTTCGCGTTGGATGAAGAACGCACATACCTCCTCCCTAATATTTGAAGAACATCTTTCGTCATGTTTTTGACGAAAATGGCGCGCACGCGCAAATTGTTGTCCCTCTGCGCACGCTATTATTTTATCCGACAAAGGCCCAAGGAAGAGAACTCACTGGAATATTTACCAACTGCCAAAACGCAGCTTGACCGGGTTCATCCCTGATCGTTGCCATCTGCATTCCCTCTTCGTTGAATTTGCCGGTTTTCAACACATCCACCTTATGGACCGTGCTTTCTCCAGTGGGGCAGTCCGTCAACATCCTACAGCGCTTTACTTGAATTTCGGTCCAGTTGGGGAATGTACATTGGGGGTATCTGGCCCAGGGCCGCGACTCAGAGTGGGTATGACTAGCGAGCGGAGTGACGATGGGTATATCCTCATCGAAATCCATCCATGGCCAAGGTCCCGATGGCGCCGCATGACGATAGCTGTCCGTGCGTCAGAAACCAAAGTCAAGTGAGCGGACGTCGCCGTTGGCGCGTAGACTGAGAGGCACGTACATGGGAGCGGGCGTCTTGTCGAGCACACAGCATTCTCGAGGTGCACCGTCGACCGACGTTTTGGTATCCTCTCTGGATTTGTCTGTAGAGAGTCTGGCTATGATGGTATCCATCGGTATCGAAAGATGGTCGGGACCGGCCATGGCACTTTGACTGTCGTTGAGAGGGAGAGACATGTGCGCCTTTGATGGCGTCTGTATTGCAGTGCGCGCGCCTTCGCAAGAAAATACCACGCCTGTCCATTTACTAAGCGAACCTGATGGTGACTACTATCAGTTTCAAGGCAACGCTTTGTTCAACGCTCAGGCGACAAGTTGTTATGCGACTGGTGGCACACTATCAGGTTGGTCTACCAAAAGTACTACACACTTGTCAGTACTGGAACAATGGATACAGCATATTTTCTCCGATAGAAACGGAGACTTGCAAGAAATTTTGGCGTTTCCTGCGTAGACGAGACCGACCTTTGCATGCAGTTGAGTTGATAGCTCCGTGCCTTCTCGTTCCGGTAAAACGTAATCATCACTCTGCTCTCTCTGTTCAGCGTCAGAATCGCCAGGTTTTGCCCCAAACTTTTTAACGCGCTGTGTGCATCGCGATCTACTCAAAGAATTTGCCGAGAAGCGCATACCAACAACCGCTGGCAGTACAGGCTATGAACGAGTGAAAATAACGACTACTAAAGGTATGTGTATTAGTCGTAGAGCGCCTCCATTGAAGTTGATCCGACAACGCACCAACGCCGATAAGTTAGCCGCTTGCTATGGTACACAGGAAAGTCTTTTCATGCTCGCAACGATCGGTTATTTGGCTGAAGTGAATTGCTGCGCTGTCCAACAATTGCGTGACATTGACATCGTATAATTCAGCCTCTTCTCGGCCTTCGGCTTCGTTCTAATAACAGTGCGTATTACGCAGCCAAAGGAAGGTACGCTGACTGCCTGAATTTCCGGCGTGTTTGATCGGAGTGGACCCGCCCTCCAGGTTGGCAGGCAGTCCTGTGGGTATCTACCAGGTCAGGGCTGCCGTTCCTGCGCTCGCCATTGGATGTATTTTTACATACGTGGAAATGATCCAGGGGTACAGTTTGGTTGTGAAACAAGAGCCGAGTGGCGAATAACATGTTCAACGCTTTCGTTGGAACGTTTGAGTAACGTTAGAAGGCATGTTTCAGGACTGCACAACTGCGAACGTTGAACCAGTGTACCTTGAGCTCATCGTCGATATGATTGTTTCAAATCGTTTGCCGGGGACAAGGTGGAACTAGTTACATAAGTGGAGGTTCTGGTGGAATATTCGTCGTATGAGATGTTCTGCATAGAAGTTTCCAACTGCCACGGCCATTGAATATGGTTGAATGTCGGCTGTCCGTGGGGTCCTCGCCATTCCAAAATGGATCGCTTTCACACAAAACAGCCCACCGTTAATTGTGGATTAATCCCCAGAATAGGATATAAAAGACTGGTATTGCTTGGCACATTTTCACACGTTTTCGTAGAGAAAGCCCCGGAGATTCATCGTGAGGCGCTCTTCTGTCCCTAGCATGAAGAATGTACTCACTGTCCCACCAGTTTCCTGCTTGCTTCATGTGTTGATCGCCTAGTTCGTGGCCCGGTTACCTTCATGACGTCCCCATATGCTATCGTCACCTTGGTGGTGTTCATCGTCTCGATTTTCTTCGTTATACGTCCGGTCAAAATACCCACACCCGGTCCCTTGCCTCGAATACCAATAAACCTGACAACCGCACCAATTCTCGCTATTGCATTACTCTGGGCCGCCCAATGCATCGATTCAGCAGTCATTCGCAACGGGATTGTAGGGACGGAAGGCATTAAACCGTACAACATCCTAATCCTGTTTTTCTCACTGGCATACATGGCCATTACGCTCGACATCACCGGTATTCTCCAGGCCGCGGCATTTTGGGTCAGTAACATGGGCGGTCGCAACGGGTGGAAGCTCTATCTTTACTTCTACATCATGCTTACCCTTCTCTCGATCCTGCTCGGCAACGATCCCGTCATCCTCTCAGGAACTGCGTTTCTGGTATACTACACGGAGGTCGCAGAACTCGACCCCTGGGCGTGGGTCATGGCCGAATTTGCTGCTGCGAACACTGCTAGCATGGTGTTATTTGTAGGCAACCCAACAAATGTGAGTATTTCCCACATGACCAGGTTCCTTGCTGAACCATTCCACCCAAGGTTGTCATTTGTGAAGGTTTCGGCGTCAATGATGCTGCATTTACGGCATACACAATCCTTCCCTTTGTTGCTTGCAACCTCCTTTGTTTCGTTGCGCTGGCACTTCAGTATAGGAAACAAGTCCCACAGAAATTAACTCACATGACTCAGCGAGACCCTCGGTCAGCCCTTCTAGACCCTGTTGGGGCCTGGGTCGGTAGCATCATGCTCGGTGCAACCCTCATTCTCTGTCTCGTCGTGAGCTTCTTCGGTATAGACGTCTGGATGATTAGTTTGCCCTTTGCTGCCGGAAAATTCCTATTCGACCTTGTATGGGATCATTACCGGTATACCCATGGTATCCCCATGTTAGGTCGTACGTCGACAAGGGCGGAAGAGAAAGCGCCTGAAGGAGCTCCCGAAAAGGACATACCCTCACAGGACTCTTCGCCCACCATTGCAGACGGATCAGTGTCCTTGCCCCTTGACGAAGAAAATGCCATCGGATCGCATTCCAAGGCCTCTCAATTCGGGTCTATCACGGAGCCGCAACTGTTAGGTCGTGCGTTGCCCAAGGCAGAGGGGGAAGGGCTTGAAGAAGATTCTGTGACTGAGAAATATCAGCCCTTCGATGACAGCCTTACGCGTCAGGCTTCTCCCGCTGACCCGAAACGATCACCATCTTTGCCACTCGATGGCGAAACCGCCGTCGGGTTACATTCCGGTGCTCCACAGATTGCAATCAAAACAGACCCGCAACCCTCGTCCGTTCCCGAGGAGGCCACCAAAATGCCATACATCTTCAGATGGTGTCAGACGTACATGGACAAACGGTTTCCAACGTTTATGACTGCACTACCACGATTGCCTTTCGCCCTCGTACCGTTCGCATTCTCCCAGTTCATCCTTATCGAGGCGCTCAGTCACCAAGGGTGGGTGGCCATCTTTGCCAAGTGGCTGGTCAAGGCGTCTGGTAATCAAATACACCCAACCATCTGGTTGATTGGCGTCCTTGGCGTCATCCTGTGCAATCTCTCTGGCACCAACATTGGCGCCACCATCCTCCTTACCAAAGTCGTCCGTGCAGCCGCCCTTCCATACGACGCCAACCGAGCCGCTGCCATCGCGCTGGCCATCGCGTCCAATGTTGGGGCCGTCAGCTTTACGTTTTCGGCTTCGTTGGCTGGTCTCCTGTGGCGAGCCATTTTGGGACAAAAGGGGGTTAACGTCAGACAGCGGGATTTTGCGCTGTGGAACATATTGCCTATCGTGGTTATGACGAGCGTGGGGCTCGGTGTCGTTTCTGCAGAGATGGCTATCCTATTTCAATCCTGATGCGTTCCGCGTGACGCGTCTCACACCGAAGCCGATCCGGCGGAGCATGGCAAACTTCAGAAGCCACCTAAATCAGCAATGGCACTCCACGGACTGATGGCGGTAAGCGGCGGAAGGCGGAAGGCAGAAGGGGGGGAATGTAAAGAAGAGAGTTTGGCCCCAATAGACGTTGACGTACTCTTCATGCTATTCCACAACAAAAGGACATGTGTGATCATCAAGCTAAATTATGCCGAGGTGTCTTTGTTTTTTTCAGGGGTTTCAACATTGTACATGCACGCATTGACAACGTTCGGGTTTTCTGATCCTGCGCCGGGACTTAGACATGTAGCATACACACGTCTCTCTCATTTCGAATACCTCATATTTGTATATAACCACCTACCCTCGTAGTTTAATCATAGAACATCTTCGAATGCCCACTGCCACTATCGATCGATGGGTTCGACGCCAACGCATCCCAAGTCAAGGAAGCCTGGACGAAACTGCCACCTATGTGGCCTGTAATACTTCGACTCACATCGACCTCTTTGGGGACGGCTGTCACTCGCACGCCAGTCCAACTGGTGCAGTCCCCGTTGTCACACGAGACCGCCCCGCAGATCCGGCGATCCACACGCCAACTGGTCATGTCGCTCACACGGCTTTGCTGACTGAAACCCTGCTAGCGAAGGGGCTCGCAAAAAAAATAATGATCGCTATTCTCATCATGTCCACTCGACGGCGCTTTCAGTGCGTGCTGTTTTTCTTCTTTGCCCCCCCTGGAGAGAGGTACATGTATCATGCGGGTAAAGCGTGCATCAACATCTTGCGCGTTGGGCTATGCATCACTCCTACTGCGTATGCATGCCTGGGCAGGAGAAGGAGATGCCTGTGGGATATGAGGTCTCAGGCTTGCCAACACAGGACCACCACGTTTATGATTAGTTGGATCAATCGATCTGGAGGCCACACGTGCGAAACGGCCAGCCAGCCAAATTATATGAGACACACAGCAAAGCTGGGATCCTCGTTTACCCTTCAGCCCATGGACAACTTCTGGCATCCTTGCCGATTGTCGCTGGACTCGGATTCGATGGGTGGTTTGGTGTTATCTATGCAACCGATGGGATCAAACTGAAATCCATGGAGATATCAAGATCGGGCGCCACTGAGTCTCCCCGTACCAGGGTAGGGTCGCTTTGAACAAGATAAGTATGTAACCAAACGAGCGGTCTACAATATGAGGTAAACGCCGTCAAGAGACCGTGGAGTTATTTACATATCGTGAACATGACTCCGACGGAGCACCTAGAACTGACGTTGCCAAATCGATTTTGTACAAGCCCATCTGCACCAGCTCATGACCAACTGAGTCTGTTAGAATCAGTATCGGGCCGCCCCAGCTTTGAAACGCATTCTTGAGAGAACATCAAGAATAGCCTCTTAGTGACTTATCGCCAAAGACGCGTTTTCGATACGAATCGTACGATTCAGCGAATTTAGGTGTCATTTGCACTGACGTGTACATTTACATCTAATGCATTATGAATGAATGACAAGGCAGCCGGCCTTCCGAGTCGGATATTCATTAATTGGTATATAAGCCGCAGTCCGCAAGGGGCTCGTGACCTCTGCAAGACAGTGCGTTGATTTAGTCAATCGTCTGTAAATTCCAGTACTTTGTACGTTGTACGGAGACGTTGAGTACCGAAGCTAGACCTTGTAAGGCACTCCCCCTTTCGTTCCGTGCCTTTGGGGCTATAGAGGAGGCAGTGCCAATCATAGTTGCGTCATTTGGTCGCGCGCTATTGCCGCTAACAACCTCAAATCCTCGCTACCTCGGATCCTGGGTGTCTGGAGTCTTTGTCACGTGCCAATCTAAAGCTCAGTCACTACGTGACGACTCGTAGTACGACACAGTATTAAACTTACACCTGTTGCCCGGGAGACCAACTGATTTGGGAATTTGAAACCAGTGGTCGTGAGTATGAAACGCACCTGTTTCAAGGTCGGGAATACGGCATGCTACAACAGGATGACTTAAGTACCGGAAGTCGACCAGGCAACTCGATCGAAAAAAAAAAAAATTCCAGCTTGTAATACGAAATGGTGCATCCTAAATCCTTGTACGACTTGCTGCATTTCGAGGGTAATACCATCAACTACTATAATTCATCGTGCACACGGCTGACTGATGACTCGCATACAGCCTTGAATTGAAGGTGATTGATCTGTACGTTTGATCTCACATGTGAGCTGCTTAGCAGTCCTGTACGGGACGAGCCTCTTGCGCCTACTCCTCACTGGAAATACCCTGCGACTCTGTCCCACAGCGCAGCACTGCTCGTGTATCTATTATACTTCCAGGCCTGCGTGGAACTATTTCGTGAACATATAGGTTGACCTTTCAACAGCACTTCGATGGTGCACTGCCCGTGTGCTACCCGTCGGCGAGATATGATTCTCGTTTATCGGTGCGCAATGCGCATACGTACTGTTTGCGCCAGCTTCGCCACGGCGCTGCTGCGCCTCCATCCGTAGCCCCCTGTGCATATTTGGTGGACATACGCATGCGCTCGGTCCGTCGAGTCAAATCTTATCATGTCCTATGCTGTATGCATTCTGGATTTGAAGTGTCGCATAGTAAGTTCAACGGCACTGTTCAGAATGATACACGGATCGGAACCTTTTTTGTTTTCTCAGAAGGGCATCAGAAGCGAACAAAAGAAACGGAACATCACAGCAGTGAATGAGGGTCGCCATCCTTGCAATGGCTGTACTGCATGTTATTCTTTGTACATATCAAAATGTCCGAAGCGATGGGCTGTGTGCTTCAGGGAAGGACGAAGCGCAAGATACATGCATAAAGATATGTCTCGACTCCAAGACTTGGCCACGATCGACTCACTCCTATGCTCAACTACGGACCGTAGTTTTCTCTGGTGGAAATGTCGATTGTGGAGGCCATTTCCAAGCCAATGCAACGAACAAAGGTTCGTTATTATTAGACGGTGTCTTTCTTTTTGTTCTCCGTTTTACCCCCCGGGTTCAATGACATGGAACTTCCATCAGAACGTTCTGTGAAGTTACTAGCTCCATTCACTCAATGTTTTCCCAAGAAACATATTTGCATTTTGGGTCCCATCGGAGGACTTGAACGTCTGTGGCCGTTGTGAAAATTTAGATCGAGCTGTTGTGCATGTTCACAAATCTCCTGATGCCCAAGTGCGCGCCCTTGGAGGCTGTATGTTATTTCTGCTGTTGCTTTGATACTCCATTTTGACGCTCCGTATTTCACCCCAATTTGACAGTCGCCATTGAGTGAGCGTCCCCCCGATCATCTGGAGTGGATGCTAAACGGCGGGTTTCTGAAAAGGACTTTCGACCGATGGCACGAACAATACCATTGTCAAAGCCAACGACGCTTGTCTATCACCTCCTTTAGTCCGCATGCAGTCAGGACCTCGGAGTTGACCAGGAAATTGACACACACATTGTCAATTGCCGTTCCGTTGTCAAGCATGTTGCACCTCACAAGCTCCACCGTGCCCCAGGTCCCACTCGCTGTTGAACATTCATTGCTTAGTTGAGGCGCGCCCGCCGTCATAGTCGGAATATCGGAGAAATTTCAGTCCTTGATGTTCAGCATCTAATTCTGAGCGACGACTCGGTCGTAAAGTTGGGACGGTCATTTCCGGGCACAAAATTGATCGCCGTCGACCACGCACCGCAAAACGTCCGATGTTGGGCGGCAATTCAAGGTTGACGAAACGCCGATCCGTTGCAGGAACAACTTGACGACGGCGAGCACACGAAACGGTTTATATGTACTCTTTCCAGGTGGGAGGACGAAAATCCGAATCAACGCGAGCTTATCGTTATTGTCGTTCTGTACACGGGGACGGTTTGGGCCTTGCGCCACTACGAATGGCTATGCCACCACGCCCGCCGATAAGTAAGTCATATTTGGTCAGGTGGAGGCGGGGCCCATACTTGGTATTAATCCTTTGATTATTACCGCCTAATTTCCACGATCCCCGCTGATAGACCATGCAAATGAAATATCCTGTGTTTGTTCCTGGTGATACGGTTCAAAGTCAGAACCGCATGCCTTGCACTGTATTTCTTTCCACATCCACGAGGGGGACACCATTTTCCGGCGAGTCGCCTGACCACTCATATTCAAGTTCTCTAGAAGCCTCACATCAAAGACTTTTGCACGACCGCCTGCCAGCCTGCGACATGGGGACTTTATGCAAGGAAGTGGGATCTCACCCACCTCGAGGCCGACGGGATGCACGACACTGAGTCTGAGTCACCTTTTCAGAACACTTTTGATCAATCATGCAACACTCGGACCTAGTCTTGTCCACTTTTGGACGTGGTGCCACCGCAGCTTGGCATTGCCGCCAAAGAGTTTGACTCGGACGCGCGTGTACCAAGTTCCTCCAAGCGCTTCTTTTGCATCATCTCACTTAAAAGCCAATCTCAAGACCGAGCGCTTGTCCCCAACTCTCATCGTTTCCCAGCCACATCTCATCTTACCCCCAGCCAGTCCCAAACCACTGTTAGCTCTGCGCCGTCTTGACCGGCACAGTCACGGTGTTTTATCCCCGCGTCGGAACTAAGTGGATCACTGCAAGGATACCGCATGCGTGTCGAACCATACCATCATGGTGTTCACCGATTTCAACTTGCGTTATGTGCATTCCACCTGCCACACCTTGAATGAAACCGGCCGGGTTATTTTTAACGCTACGTCACGGCACACGGTTCATCGTTTCCTCAGGTCGCCAGTCAGCGCACATCACACATCCATTCCGCGGTTCCAGGTCGGACGCGCCGTCTCATGGTTTATGCCACAACAAAGGGAGGCGTCGAGCCGGTTCCCGGAGCCGGTCATGTCGCATCATGTAAATGATGATAGATACTAATCCAACTCCAAAAATAAACTTCGACTCGGCCCAGGTTCATACCGAACATTCAGTGTCGCGTGACACGCATAGAGTGCGACAGGGACCAAAGTGTACGATTCGAATGCAGAATGGTCATCGGTTATGATCCGATGCGACAGGTACGCATGTAAGAATGTCGAAAGAGCGCTAAACTTTCCGTGGCTTGCGCAGTGGTGGGATTCAATGCTCGGCGCTCACTGATCTACGTCACAATAACGTCCGCTTCGAGAACGCGTGCGTCCAGTTCCGTTCGCTTAGCGCCGATGTCGACCAAGTCAGCAGATTCAATGAGAGCCCTCCAGCCTATCGCCCGCATATTGCTTCTACCCGAGTTTTTCCTACCTGTTGGCGGAAAGCCGCAAAAGAATGACGTCAATTCACACTACCAAATCACTTTAAGAAGGGTATTCAATCTGACAACTACAGAGTGGAAAAGGGCCAGGCTAAGACGCTGCTGAAGCAAGGAATTTGTCTATCCTACCAAGAGCGTCTCTAGAGAAGTTAGCAGGCTTGAAAAAATATCAGACACTTATTTGATGCGATCGGGTCGAATACGGACCTAACCGACAACGGATGAGACTAACAGTGCTCTGAAAAACATGTTTCAAATATTTACAGTCATCAACCACTGTTTGAGCCACAAAAATTTGTGAGCACAACAGAATACCTCACCATTCCATTTTGATTGGTTGTTTCATAGTGTTGTTAGCTAGTATCAATAAAGTCATTCTTTGCTTCTTCATGAGAACTCAGAGTGAATTGCAGACATGCTATCACTGAGTTTTCTGCAAGGCCCCCGAAAACCCCTCATCACCAGCATTTGAGCCAGACCGATATCTCTCATCAATGAAAGGCTGGGGCCAATATTGGTGTGGACAGCTACTGTGATGGTCCAGACATACAATCTAGTGCACGAAATGAGATACATGGTTGAGAACTGTAAGAATTATATTGATATCAAGTTTGGCTCAAACAGTGGTTGATGACTGTATATTCCGAGAAAGCTTAAACCCACTGACAAGAGCACCTGATAATGCATTCAAGAACTCATTTTCAACCTCAAATAGGTACTCACGGAAAGAAGCGAGGAGAAAATTTTGGAACGCCTCCCTGGAAGTGCACCGGAACTTTCCGAAACTGCCAGTTACAATAGAGCGAGGCGAAATAATTCCAGTGTGATTGCGGACAAGTCACGCGATAAGTTTGGTTGCAACTGAGACCCATTGTTGACTAGAGCGCTTTCACCGAGGGTTCAGAACAAAGCAGCAAACATACTAATGCATGAGGTAAGGCCTCTAACCGCTTCAGTATCGGCGATGCTGCTTTTGACGAACTGACTGGCTGCAGAGCTGCCGCTAACCGGAAGGAAAAGGCACACCGTCCAGACTACACAAAAACATAATGGCAAAACAGATACACACACAATAGGTATACTCGTACAAAACGCGCCAGGATTCCTTTCCCATCACATACATTCTAGACATCTTTCGTCGAGACAGGAGACTGCATCTCCACCCCTCGCCCTCGTCGATAATACAACGGAAGACCGATCCCATCAATGTGATATTGCTCCCCGACCAACTCCTTGACCGCAACCATTAACTTGTCCACGCGCGTCACCAGACCAAACGCAGTCGACACCCCGACGCTAAATATCCTACAATAACGTTCATCCTGTGTGAGCGATTCCGATAGCGCGTGAAACGAGAGAGCGACGTTACATGTATTGCAAGCTTTCGAGCGTTTCTACCGTCAACACTTTTGGCAGCCCAAAATCTTCCTCAGATTCTTCATGTATGACATTGAGGCCAAGAGGGCGCTCCACGAAACGATTGAGGAGCGGACATGGCGTCACTTGGGGGAGAGGCGTCCCGTTCCGAAGAGAAGACGATATCAAACCTGACGAGGTCGTTCAAGGGGTCCTCGCCACAGAGATGAAGATCACGTACTCATGACGGCCAACACGTCACCCTGAAAGTCCGCATCTGACAATCGCGTTCGCTTCAAGAACGCGTGCGCCCAGGCAGGCTCCATTTGCTCTAGGACCGATATCAAGTGGGACAATAGGTTCGATATTTGGCTGTGCAGGTTCATTAGTGGTGGAACAACAGCATGCGAAGCGAGGCGGGTCGCACATCTGGAGCTCCAAAATCCGTTGGTACCTCTCAGCGGGCCATTTACCACGGAGCGAAAACTGTTAGGTATTTAGCAAGGAACACGAGCTGTAGCGTGTGTGATGTGTGAACCTCGTACACGACATTTTCTTTCAATACAATAGACTTCTTCAATTTGTTCAGGATGGCAAGAAGATGCTGAACGACGATAGCCGTCTCGCCCTCCCTCTTCGTGTTCGCAAAGGATATGATGGAGCAGTATGCCAACCCGATCTCCGCAGTGACGGTAGCCAGAGTCTTTCGTTGATAGCGGCGAATCGTCGTCGATGGAGGAAGGAACGAGAAGATGCTATGCGAACCCTCAGCACGGAGGCGTCAGCGCCAAGGAGAAAGCTTACCCGGCAGCTAGCACACCGATCGTCACAAGAACGAATCGTTTCTATTCGACAACGTAAGAACGGGGATGAAGATGCGACGAGTAGAACTTACCCAAGCAACGTCGACACCGAATCCGGGTGAGGATGGTACGTTAAGATGGGTGTCCTGGTACGAGTACCCAAAAATCTTTGGATTTCCAGTCACACAAGGAGTACTCCAGATCAACAAAGTGACAGGACGTACCAATGCAGCAGTAACCCATATGATCAAGTTGGTCATGGGGGAAACGGGCCAATAGAGGCGGAAGAAGAAAATGATTGGGAAGCAGACGAAACATACGGCCGCCAGACCAAAGGCATTACCTCTACCGGACCCCGTCGAGATATACCTGTTGCTTCATAAAATCACGTCTTACGTGCGGACCGAACGGGACACAGACCACATTACAGTACCAATGATTCCTCCAACAAATGTACTGAGTATCCTCGCCAAGAGCCCAAAGGTGGTGTCCCCACGGAATCGAGAGAGAGTAAGCTGGCCCATGATCCTATTCCGTATGAGTTACCCAAATCTTGCGACACGAGTATTCAAACTTACATAGCCCATACCGTTTTGTTTTCTAGCGATCGTTGTCAGCCAGTGACAAGTCGAATAGTGAACGGACGCACTATATGCGAATTCGGCCGATGACTCGAGGAACGACGGTAGCGCCAGAATGACTATGCATAAGTCAGCATCCGAACTCTTACATGAAAATTTCTTACGGGTCAATACACCCGCCTTCAGGGCGTAGAGAGCATTTCCACCTCCAATTCCCTTCGCTAGGTGGTACATCCAATTTGCAGTTTTCTCCATCACGTTTCGGGGAGGTAAAGCGTCCGGATCTCGGGATACGGCTTGTCCAAGGTCGGTGAGCGACATCGGCTCCAAACCAGGAATCGTATCTAAAATCCACGGGTTCAATCAGGACTGCTCACGCGCGGATAGCGAGAGAAATGTACCAGGGTTCTCGTCGTCATCTCCCCATGCCATCTCTGATGGTTCCCATGTTTTCCGGTGCGTCAATCGTGATAAATCCATCTTCGGGAACCAAACTCTCGCTGATTCCCTCTCGGTTTCCAACCGGATTATTTCGCTGAGCTATCGACGTAGTTTAGGCATCTCAAAGGATGCAACATATAATGCTTGCACGTACCATGTCTCGAATACTTGTCGCAAATCGCATCAAATGATACTGATAGACGTAACAGTGAAAAAGATATCTATGAGGTATGATTTGATGCTCCGTCAACGTGTCGTCGGCGGATGCAAACATGGCTCGGTAAGGATCGAGGACGATGAACCTGGCAATCGCAACCATGAGCGTTTTCAACGGTTGGTTTGAATGCAGGAAGTACCTTTTCTTGTTCGCAAATTCGTCTAGACTCGAGGCCAATTCGCTGTGGATTTCTTCGTATTTCTTGATCTTGTCAGTACGAATTCGATTCTTGTCCTCTTGGCCCAACCAGAAATCGAAACGATTGTCTCGCACAGAGCCAAGCCAGTCAAACGCTCCCTGGAGTCCATCTTCGCAAGTCTTCAGCAAATCTTGGCAGCTGTTACTCAATAGTTTATTGGCCTTTGCAACATGAGCTTCTGAATCCGGGTGGTACATGTGCGTCGCTTCAAGGTTCAGGTAATTGATGGACTCAAAAACCCCTACGGCCGCCTCGGTTCTCGGAGCGCGAGACAATGCGAGATGGAGAAGTGAGTCCCGAGCGTGAGGGGCGTGATGAGCGTGCCTAGGCGGCGAGTGTGGCCGCATTCGATGATGGACTGCCGTACGGTGATGCGAGTGTGCGGCAGAGTGATGGTGATGTCCGTGCTTCTTCGTCCCACCATCCGAAGCTCTGTGACCATTGCTCTTTTCCACATCAGTAGTTGATTGTTCATGACCTGGAGATGGAGGGCGGGAATGAGGTGGAGAGTGGGTAATAGGTGTCCCAGGGATGGACGGAGCAGGGGTAACAGGAAATTTCTCTCTCGTTGGGTCGATGAGCGTATAGTATACACTCATGCCACCTGCCTTGACAATGAGTTCTCTCGCTAACGAATGGAGTTGAGTGTAATCCGTGGGCGCGAAGCGCGAGTAGATAACGTCAAACTTTTGCAGCCTGTCGGCCGATAAAAGCGCAGCAAGCGCGCCTTCAGCTTTGCCAAGAGCTTCGACAATCGGGGTCGCTGAAAATCCGGAAGCAGTAACGTCTTGCTGTAGTTGCTGGGAGTGTTGCTTCGTCGCAGAGACCAGGGACGACAATACACTTTGAAGACGTGCAGTAAACATGGCTGATCCAGAAGTCGGAAATAAGCAAAGAGATAGAATCAACGCAATAGCTGAATGAAACGTCAAGGGTACAAGAATAGATCTCCCAATCTGAATGCATGTCAATCATGAATTTGCGCAAAATTTTTGACGAACCGTGTAGTACGGGAATGGAAACAAAACAGCCGTCGTCAGTGAAATATCTGAACAACCCCACGGTGAGTTGAGATTAGTCGGGCAGATGACTGTCTTACCAACGCATATACAGCCAAAAATACACGCAAAGATGAGTGGACTGGGGCCAACGCGTGATTTGATATACAAAAAGAAGGCACTTCCAATAAAGAGAAATATAGCCAAAATAACTGTAGGCTAGAGTTCAACATGTGAATCGCAAGGGCCGATGAATGGTCTGAAGAGATGCTCACGACTGGTTCAATGAACTTGCCAGCGAATATATTTGCGAGAGACGGAGTCGTGTCCTTGTTGTAACGGGCAAGGTCTGCAAACATGATGCCCAGGCAGGCCCATCTATGGAAAAGATTAGTCGTGGAGTCAAAGTCGCAAAACTACTACTAACGCCCAACCGAAGGCTGAGAATAACAAGATTCCAAGCTCCCGCTGAAGGACGGAAACAAACGGGTCACTTGGAGGGGAGAGGAATGATGCTGTGCTCTCGTCAGGTCAATAGAGGAGAGCAGTTCGATTATCTACCAATGATGACGAGGAAGGCTGCCTGCAAGTAGCTCAGGTGGAGAGAAAGGAAGAAGGAAAAAACGGAGCACCTGTCCCATCACATCGAGCGTCGCCGGAATCAAAAACAACAAGAGACTGATCCATGCAGCCAAGGCGCTCCGCAAAACTGGTTTCCATTTCGACCAATCCCAATTCGCAGGTATCCACTGCAACGAGGGTGGAAGGTTGTCGAGATACAGAAATAATCTTGCGCAAGTCGAAGATGCTTCCTTTGTCTCTCTTTCAACGTCGACGACGGTATTTGGTTGACCAGTCTTGTCGTTATCCGAAGTGTTGGCGGAAGCAATTGGAGTCGCCGCATTTGGGTTGCTTTGCTCCAGTGATTGAACCCTGACTTGCAGAAGCGGCCTTGTGGGTGATCGATGATGATCTTCTTTTTGACGATCGTCCGCCATGACGGCGGCAGAATCGCAGAATGGTGCGGACTTTGATGGTTGTTAGTCCAAAGTCAAATACATGGGGTATACCCGGAGTCACCACGCTCGGGGGTGACCCCGCTGGTGACCCCGCGTGACGCCAAGCGAGGTCACCACGCCAGTATACGCCTTGTGACCTGGCGTGGGAGCTCGGCAAATCGGCCAAAACGGGTAAAGGGGGTCACGCGCGCGTGCCGT
>JBBPTB010000324.1:0-24490 GCA_038093875.1 Boletus tylopilopsis | reverse complement strand
GAAGCACAGAAAATGGATTATGCAAACTGACGAAATGAAAATTTTCTTGCGACGACACCATTCGGGTCTCCATCGGTTCCACTCGACGTCAAGCCGCGCAAGATCGTCGGAAGACATAAGCGGCACGCCGCTCTGTAGCGGAGCGAGCCTTTCCGACAGACGGGCGATCTAATACAATAGGTGATATCGCTGACGGACTGTGTAAATGGTTCTTACTGTCTGGTTTGCTTGTTCTATCTGGGCCTCGAGCTCGACGTCGGTAGGCATGCATTTGAGTTTGTTAAGATCTGGTGTGTGTTAGACGGAAACATGACAAGCGAGCTGATTGAAACCTGATTGCAAACTCTTTACTTGGGCGGCAACAGCATTGTTCGCCTCCTCGACTGCCTTGCATTCGGTTTCTAGCGCCGCTAATTCGCTTGCATCGAGAGTGTCGATGTCATTCTGGTTAGCGACGTAGAAGTTTGTCTTTCCTGCGTGAATGCGTTCGGGCAAGCTAGTATTATCGTTTCAGAGTGCATATACCGTATGTTTTCTGCACAATTGCGCCTTTTTCGGCAAGGGATGCGAGGATCTTGGCCGTCGTTGCTTTCGGGACAGCGCCTTTCAAGTTGGCCGAAATGTCAACGGCACCGAATGGCCTGTTCATCTATGGGAATGATTGGACTGTAGCGCATACAGGGACGAGATACCATCGCGCCGACCTTTTTCATGTACTGCAAGATGGCATCTTCGGCTGTAGGTGATCGAGTAAATCATGTTTACCAGAGTCCGAATGCTTTGTCTACGCACCTTCCTGTCCCTTCAAGACTTTGACGTCGCTCTTGGCTTTCGTCGTCATGATTGTAGTCTGCAGAGGAACAAAAAGACGACAGGAGGTATTTATTGCTGTAGATCATGTGACACGGAACATACTCATTTGAGTACTACCACTGACTGCTAGTAGTGAACCCAATGGCACCACCCAAGCGAACGGATCCAACTTACATGGATGTAGACTCGGATTCAGACATATCACTACTGGGAGATGACGAGGTTCGCGCCAGGGGCAAGGGGAAAGGCAAAGCCACCGACAAGCGCAAGAAAGACAAGGGAAAGGGCAAAGCAAAGGACGTACGTCTTCTGTTCACGTTTCCTCGATTTCCTGCCTGACCCGTCCGTCCAGCTGGCATATACGTGGGAGGCATCCTACACGCGCTCATGGGACAAGGTGCAGGAGGACGAGGCCGGTAGCTTGCAGGGAGCGGTCGAGGACCTCATGGCGAGGGGTAGACGGCGAAGGCACGCACACCGACTCTGTCGCCACCTTGGCGTTTCTCACCCGTATCCGCTAGACTACTCGCGCCAGCCGCGGCCATTCGACGTACCATCATCCGACATCTCATCCTCCTGCTCGATCTCTCAGCGGCCATGATGGACCGTGACATGCGTCCAACTCGGTTCGACCTGTCCCTGCAATACGCGCGCGAGTTTGTCGTAGAATGGTTTGACCAGAATCCCCTCGGTCAGATCGGTGTCGTTGGCATGCGCAGTGGCGTTGGCGAACGCATCGGTGAAATGTCTGGTAAGGTCGTGTCCCGACTTGCGACATTTTCGTTCACGTTCTCTTCGCAGGTAATCCACAAGATGTTCTCAAGTCACTAAGTGATCGTAGCAAACTTGAACCTGCGGGCGAGCCGAGCTTGCAGAATGCGATTGAGATGGCACGCAGTACTATGAGGTAAGTGGGATTGTCTGATACTTTCATTTCGATCCTGAAGAGATGCAGTCACCTCCCGACTCACTCATCGCGCGAAATCCTCATCATTTTTGGGTCTTTGACAACCTGCGACCCGGGGAACGTTCACGACACTCTCGACGCTTGCGCAAAGAACAAGATTCGAATATCTGTGGTTGCTTTGGCGGCTGAAATGAAAATATGCAGAGATATGTGTGATAAAACAGGCGGTAGGTTGATGAGACAGTCCAGTCCTTTCACCGCTCACGCATTAGATAGGACAGTTTGGAGTGGCAATGAATGAGGGCCACTTTAAAGATCTGCTGTTTGAACTTGTGCCCCCGCCAGCTCAAAGAACCGTCACCCGCACTGGAGGAGGTGGCGCAAATCCTGCCGCAGACCTCATGATGATGGGTTTTCCGACGCGTCTTCCTGATTCGTCACCACCGAGCCTTTGCGCATGTCACTCAGACATGAAGAGTGAGGGATTTCTCTGTCCACGATGCATGGCCAAAGTGTGCGACGTGCCGACTGACTGTGACATTTGTGGTTTGATGATCGTGAGTTCTCCACATCTCGCGCGGAGTTATCATCATTTGTTTCCTGTCAAACCCTATCAAGCTGTGTAAGCAATGCCCTGAGTTTGTTGCTGGTACCCCTGTTCAACGAATGTTTGTAGGATATTAGTCGAGCAAGTGGGGGAGCGAGCGGGGGTATGTCATGCATGTGGTCGCGCATTTCCAACAACACCATCGACAGCACCTGCTTCGGAAGGCATGAGCCCACTGGGTCGATATCGATGCCCGGACTGCAGCCACGATTTCTGTGCGGAATGTGACGTGTTTGTACATGATGTAGTGCATTGCTGTCCGGGATGCGGCAAATAACGCAGGGATATCGATGGGCCTGGTTTGCCCCTTCTTCCATGTATTTATTCCCTCACCCTCGTTCTTTATTACTGTCACCCCATCACGTGCTACTTCCCCAACTCACACCTGCTCTAAGCTGGTAAACTGTCTATGTACCCGTGTCACAGTGACTGAGTTCGTGCGACATGGGTGGTAGATAGGAACAGTACACAGCTGTCTGACATCACGATGCAGTCCATATCAGTGGGGTACCGCAAGAAAACGCGCCATGCCTCTGAGGTGAGTGCAGGGAAACTCGCAGGCTCCCTCGGCGTGGATGCTATGCACCCATGAATCATACTTTGATACACTTTGCATGAGTACGACTGCAATTAGCCGCTGCTACGGTGAGCAGCGACAGTGTGATGCAACTGAACACCTAGACCACTTCCTCTTCGCTGGTCTTTGCCACAAATGCATTGCTGGTTGACGAGAGCTGTCTCTTTCTGGAAGGGGACACTCTGGAAAGGATTGTTTGACATATTCCAATCACAGTAGCGTATATATACGCAACTGGGAACGCACCCGTTCAAAAGAATCGAAGTGCCTGACGTCCCGCATGTTGATGGCAGGATAAAGTGTCCGTAAAACATGTCAGGATGTAGTTGACAGTGAGAACCATATCCCGAATGCTCCCGACTATCAGCATCAATGTTCAGGGGACCACCCGGTGGACGGAGGCATAGCTCAAAGATGACACGGTTGAATTGATCCAAATGAATCGCTCAATAATGACAGGTCTGCAACATCGCAGGGGAATTCTGGTCTCGTGGAGATTTGAAACCTAGTGGATCTTCAATGATGATGATGATGATGATAGGCGAAACAGATCTACTGCTGTAATCTAGAAACACCGAGTCTGGGGATCAAATCAGCTTGCAATAGGAGAGCGGAAGGTGTATATGAACTCGTCATGACCGAGCCTGCTCATAAAATGCGACTGAAGATACATGAGAGGGTTCCGGTTTCGAGATCATACGAAACTGAGGCCCCAGCTCGGCGCATATGAGCGAGAGAGTGGGTGGAGGCACCTTGGTCGGTGCAATGTTGGATCATATGTATGCCATCATGCGTCGGTTGGATGAGCGGACCCGACCAGAATATGGCTTACGTCTGTTTGGGTTGAGTCGCGCTTCATTTCTCACTGCATAGCACTCCTCAACATCGCCCCAGGTTGCAACGGGTCGACGACGACGAGGACAATGCCCGCATCGCTCTCACCGCGCCTCGAAGTTGCAGTGCTGCCCTCGCTCCCGCCCTCCCCGTCGTTTCTAGACGAAGTTTTCAGTCACCCGCGTCCTTGGAGTCTCCGCACCGAGGATATCGACCTGCAGGATTTACCACGGTCTTCGACCGGGTCTGCAAGTAGCCATGAGAAAGGAAAAGGAAAGCAATCAATAGAGGATGAAGGCACAGCGGACACCCAACATAGCGCGAGCCCGCTCGAGGCCTATCCTCCCATGACCGACGACGCTGCCGAAACGCGAAGAGTCGAAGAGGTACGTGTCTGACGATCCACCCATTCATATTCCTCTCGCTCTCTCCCTTTTCCCCCTACGATATTCGCATATCCTCCCGAGCATGCTGACGATCTTTTTTCTTCTCATTGCCAACAGACCCTCAAGCGTTGGGAGCTTGCCGAACGACGACGTCGGAAAGTAGCCCGAGAGTCCGTACATCATACAGCCGGTCCCTCCCTCCTCACTAGCGTCACCCGTACTGCCAGCCTCGTCCTCTCAGGCCGGACCTCCATCGGAACCTCCGCCGGCCCGGTCGGCTCCCGCCCCTTCAAATCGCACGACGTCGACGTCGCGCGCGAGGGGTACGTCGTCCCGCTCGATGACATCGACAACCGCTCGTCCTTTCAAGACGTCGCAGTGCACTCGCCCAGCGCCCCCCTCTTTGACCGCAATGCAAGCTCGGACACGGGCAGACGGAGAGCGTCAAGCTCGGGCGCGTCGGAGAACCCGTTTATACACCCCTCGGAACGCACACGTCCATCGACACCCACGCCGGCCTTGCTCGCCCCTGCCACGCCGACGCCGATGCTGCCGCCTTCCGAGCCGTCTTCGCCCTCGCCGTTTGGAGATGTACATGCGCAGCGGGCTGAGCAGGGAGACGCGGCGACGCGCGTGAGTGTCGAGGGCAAAACGCACGCTCGCAAGCGGTCGCGGGCGAGTCAGCCACCCCCTGCCACACCACCGTCTCGCTCGTTCGGTCTTTTCCCCCCAACCATACCTAGACATGCGACACAGCTTCAACCAACCTTGCGGCCAGTTCTACGACCGCCCCCGCGCGAACATTCCGAGGAGAGGGGGGAGGTCCGGTGGTGGCATGATTGGTTGTGTGGATGTGGTGAGGGTCCCGATCGGGGAGGCGAGAATCAGGTTTGTCGAATCGAACCAATGTTGTCTGATGTCCGCTGATGTCTGCGTCACCGCACACAGGCTGGCCGCACGAATCCGTTTGAATAGCTTCATCACGTCTCTCATTTCTATCATATACCACTTGCCGCCCTCGCACACGATCACTATGGACCGTGCGTAATGATTTGTAGAATGGACGGCACTTTTCACTTGCTTCGTTCGATCTTCCCCACTTTACATACCCTGCTTATTGTTTATTCCTTCAGCCTGTTCAGCATATCTCGGCGGACATTGGAGATGCAATGTAAATTCTAGATGGTGACATAAGTAAAGAAAAAAAATTGCGCTACAGTGCAGTATTCCTGGACCCAGGAGGGGACAGGTTTGAATATTACTGTAAAAGTTGACGTGAAAATCATGATAGAATGATATCATCAACGCGAGGGGCTAAAACGCGCTGCATAAATCGTCGCATCCCAGTCTTACTTGTAAACGTCAAGGCCGATGGGACACTCTAGACATTATTCAGCGGAAGGGAATCGTACCAGCTTGGGCTGCAGAGAAGCCTCCTCTGCATCGTGGCTGGCATGATTCTCTTTCTTCACCTAGAAAAAAAGTCACAAAAAAGGTTCTTCAGCGGACAAGCAGCGGGAATAGCTTGATCAAAAAACGGACTTGCGTGGGTACAGCGACTATGTCACCGTCCCCATTGACATTGACGGAATTATGGTCGCTTTCGATGGCCACCACCTGTATTGCTTCCACCGACGCAATGGCAATCGCGATTTCCGCTGGTGAGGACGAACAGCTGCCCGTCTGGACAGGTCCAGTCTCAGTCAGGGGGTCTGTTTTCCCGTCGGTTCTCGTTCCGCGTTCTACATCAACATCGACATTTGCAACACCGGGGGCACCTGTACCATTTTCTGGACGGCGGGCATAAAATACCCAGTCAGGAAGAGTTCCCCCAGTTCTTGTACGGGTCCACGTGAAAGTCAGGGTAGCAGTGCGAGAATGGACTTCTCTCCCCAAGTTAAAGAACGGAATAGAGAGTCCATCTGTGGTGAAGTATGATGTTCCGATTGTCGCGCGAAAGACAAAAATAATACGTACGGACAATGATGGAACCAAGCACTACAAATGATACGATTGGCTGAATCGTTGCAGCAAGCAACTGCGCCTGACTAGCTGGTGGACTCTCGGGCGCTGGCAGGCGTGTGAGAGCCAAGGCAGAAACGAAGACCGCGCTGACGCCCATCTATGAAGAATCTAGGATCACTATCGTACCACCGAACAAGGAAAAGGTACACACAGGGCCTAGGGAAACAAAGCATGAGTATTGGATCAGGTGGTACTAGATTAGGCATACCAAAATGTCCGGAAAATAATGCTTCTTTCCAAGACGTGATTTCGGGTACCCACCTGTAAAGTAAGAGCAGAGGGGGAATGCGTCGAAGAACTAGGATTGAAAGCATCAATACAACCAATCGCCATGGAGTAATCCCCAGCTCTGGCGAATCGTAAGATGCGAAAGGTAGCCAGGCACCAATGTAAATAAAGCAGCCACAGTTTAAAACGTAGTCGATCACAGATGAGAATGAATCATCTGCCGTCTGAGCATTGAAGTGGCCATCCCATGATATTGCACAGCCTTTGGAAATGTGACTTTAGCACATCACAAAAACAAAATGGGGATAAACCCTCTGACCTGCTGCGAAAGAGGCCAAAAGATCGTCGACACCGAGGGTACTGGCCACACCGATCGTGAATATGGAAAGTGCCAAGTACTGCGCGACATATGACTCCCGATCGATAAAGCCCTTGCGAAGACTGATTTTCATCAAGTTAGAGAACAGTAACCCTGACAAAGACGAGGTAAGTTGGGGGTAATGTAATGAAAAGGAACAGACCCAGAACAGCTCCAAGAACGGTGCCAAGAATAACTTCATCTGCATTAATCAACCGGATCAGAATTGATGGTAAACTACATGAATCAACTTACACAACCACCCAATGAGGAACCATTTTCCGATTGCAACGCGAGTCGAAGTTTCGATAGTCAGGTAAATTGCAAGACTAAGAAAGGGATATGCTAGACCATCATTTGAGGCAGATTCTGCGGAAAGAATGCGACGAATTTCGACAGGAACGTGCTTGGTGGCAAATCTCCCACCTGGAGAACATCGGATGAATGCAACGAATGGGAGGTATGGGAGACGAACGCGTGATGGCAGCACAGGTGACCGGATCAGTCGGGGTAAGACAAGCGGCGATGCAAAGTGCCGAGATTTCGTCCAAAACAGGGAAGAGTACATGCAAGACGGCTATAAGGAGAGAGTTGTCGACAAGGCGGATAGTGCGAATGGGAGAGACGCACCGGAAACAACAACCCAGCCGAAGGCCATGGTGGGAACAACCATGACGAGTAGACTCTTCGCATGTTGTTTCATGTAAGCACATGGTAATTCTACGCCGACAGCGAACAAGCCGGTTGCAAGCACGACGCGCATAATCTCCAGGGTAATCTTGTTCTCTTGAGGGCCGCCCCAGCCTCGAGGATCAAAGATATTGGCTACATAAGGGCCGATAGCTACTCCAAAAGCTGTCCCAAGAACAACTTCGTTGATAAACAGCTGACGATTTTTGATTGGATAGATAACAGTGCAACGACGACGGAACAAACCATTTCCTTGACAAGGAGTGACACGACAGAAAACTAGATGATGCACAGTGAGCTTGGAAATCGTGGGTTGATGCGACGCAATATTATTCGCATTGAGTTGCTGGTTTGCAACGGCGATGCAAGTAGACGGGCTTACCAAAACGACGAAACCGCCGAGACAGATATAAGCCAAGCCCGCGGCGTCCACCTAGTAATTTCAGCGAGTTTGTTTGTGGGATTTGGAGGGGGATGGAAGACGGACTTGCAGGACATCTAGAGCCATTGTGAGTCGAGGTTGGGGGAATGAAGGACTAAGAGCCCAACCCTCTGCTTTTGAGGCAAATATCAAATCACGTGGTTCAGGATATAGTGATTGCCCAAAGCGGTAGATAACGGGCATTAAGCAGTCATGTTGCTCAGCGCAGCCGTCGTCCTCCTCGCAGTCCTTGGCGCACTGTACGTTCATACAAAACCAGCCCTATCTGCACTCGGAGTAGGCAGAACTATACACCCTGTCGGGAACACCGACTGCAAGACGGTACCCGAGCTCCAGGCATGTGAGAGTACGTTCATCTCTGTCTCCTTCTCATACCAAAATATCCAATTACCCCTGTGGTGCAGAACTCGTGCTTCATCAGCCCACTGGCCTCATTTACCTTGCCTGCTCAACGCCACATAGCCGCACCCACTGGACACCCGCTCTCAATCGACTAAATGCGACTGGTCGCTCGCAATTTGACTATGTGGCTACCTATGATCCTCAGAAGGATGTCATCAATCGTCTCACGCTCTCCGGACTCCCAGGCGGAATTTCCGTCCACGGGATGGACGTCGTATCCTCTCTCGACGATCCTTCTCTCCTTTACGTCTATCTAGTCAACCACAGGAAACCCGACTCAGCTGACCCACGGACGATCGGCGCGGATTCTGCTATCGAAGTCTTCAAAACACACATTCAAAGCGGCACACTGCACCACGTCAGGACCTTCCAGGACCCTGTCGTCGTCATTACCCCAAACGATGTCGTAGGTTCCCCAGACGGAAAAAGTGTTCATTTTACCAATGACCACAGTCATAAAACCGGTTTTGTACGTTGTCAAAAAGCCTGCACATTAGTGTCTGACACCTATCTCAGACACGGCTTCTCAGTCTCCTAACGCTGGCACACGACACCTCTATAGGGTTCTGCCACGCGGATCAGGGCTGCAAGTTCGCTTACACTGGACTACATGCTAGCAATGGCATAGTGAAAGGGACCAGCCCCGGTAATGATACATTCTATATCGCTGACAGTATCCTTGGCCATGTCACAGTTCTGGAACGACAGTCAGACAACACATTCGCTTTCACGGAGGTTATCAAGACTGGTTTGAGTTCCGCTTGATAAGTTGAGTGCATGTTTGACCTCCTGTATAGATCGGGCTTTGGACAATCTGTCCATTGATGCCAATGGAGCACTCTGGGCTGCAGGTAGGCAGCCGCGCTTTACTTATCTCCCCGAACAATACAATAACTTGCCATCAAGGGCTGTCGGATGCTCTTGGCTTGGGTATGCGGCAAATCACCGACCCTTCCGTGTTGGTCGCTTCATCTGCATTGAGGATCACAGTCAACCGTGGTCTCGGCTCCTTCTATGGGGAAAAATACAGCATCGACAAGGTACATCAATGAAACTCTATTCATTGTTGGCCAAGGTAGCTCATCTATTTCGGAAGGTATTTGAAGACCCCGGCGAGCTGACGTCTGGAAGCACTTCTGCAGTGTATGATGCTGAGAGAAGGCGACTCTTCATGCATGGTATGTAATCCCTGTAATTGCCGTGGCTTGTTGTCTAACATTCATTCACTTCAGGCCTTATGTCTCCACATTTGACAGTATGCAACCTGTGAATGTACTGTAACTGCGACAAAGAAACAACCTCCGGAGACTCAGTGGGGAGGGACGGCACCGTGTGTCGACTATCATAATCTATTGCTTCGAATACACATGTTGCCGTGTACGTCTGTGTGCCAGTTCACACTAGTAATGTTGAGCGCGTGAAGTTGGAGGAAAAACGAGTTAATGGATAGAACAAGAGTTTGTGTGCAGAACAGCCGAGGTGGTTTAATCGAGGAGTCCGGGTCGCGTGCTCACCCTGGAGATAAGACGTGGATTGTATATAAATGAACGGATCTGAGCCAATGCTGCCCCCACCGCTCTCTCTCTCTCACACCATGGGCGCCGCCAGCTCCAAAGTCGCTTCTCAGTCTACCAAGACAGCCGACCGTGCCAGCAAGTCCATTGACGAGAAGACTCTGCCCAGCGCCCGAGTATCTTGTTCGGTCCCCAGGTCCAACAATGGCACCATCCAGCTCGCCAACCTCGATGCCTGGGAATCCACTGCTGCTGCCGACCCAAAGATACAGCTGGCCCGCACCATCTTGGCCCACAGCAACATAAATACCACTTTGACTTCCCGTGAAGCCCAGATTGCCATTCCCCATGTCTTCAACACCGAAATCGAAGCCAAGACGGGGCCTGTCACCAACCAGAAGTCGAGCGGTCGCTGTTGGCTCTTTGCAACGACCAATGTCATCAGGTATGAAGTCATGAAGAAGCTCAAGTTAAATGACTTTCAGTGCTCTCAAGTTAGCAAACGTTTATCCTTATCTGTCGTCCTTTCCTGAGACTTTGCCTTGACAGTCATACCTCTTCTTCTGGGACAAACTAAACAAGTCCAACTACTACCTTGAATTGTCCATCGAAAACGCTGACCTTCCCGTGGACGATCGACTTGTCAACTTCCTTGCCAACGACCTCATCAGCGACGGTGGTCAATGGGACATGGTCGTGAATATTCTTGAGGTGCGTATAAAATCGCTCGTGGAGCCCTTTGTCTTACCCGCATGGTCCTCAGACCTATGGTCTTGTTCCTCAACCCGTATACCCCGAGTCGTTGCACTCTAGCGCTTCTGGTCCCATCAATGCCCTCCTGAAGACCAAGCTCCGCGAGCATGCCCTCACCCTTCGTGCGCTCTCCGCATCCCTTCGCGGCGATGCGACATTGTCATTGGAGCAAGTGCAAGCGACCGTTCGCGCGAAGAAGGAGCAACTCATGCAAGAAATCTACACCATCATGTCCGCGACCCTTGGAGTCCCGCCGAGACCCGATGTTCCATTCACCTGGGAATATTACAGCGAAGACGGGAAATACAACAAGTGGGAGGGTACACCTATTGAATTCTACCGGATGTTTACCAGCAAATACCCCGTTGGTCGTTTCCCTTTGTTTTTGAGATAATGCGTTGATCGCGTTCGCGTAGCCTGCGGACTGCTTCTCGCTTATCAACGATCCCAGAAACGCTTACAACAAGCTTTATACCGTCGATAAGCTTGGTAACATCTGGGGTGGTCGTCCTGTTCTTTGTGAGTGCAGCTTTTGCGACCACACTTGCCAATTTCAACCGTCCTTCCAGACGTCAACACGACGAGCGATGAACTCAAATCTGCTGTCGTCCGGTCAATCAAAGCTGGCCAGCCAATCTTCTTTGGATGCGACGTTGGTCAATTCTCGTCCTCAACGAAAGACGTTGGGATCATGGACACTGCCTATCACCAGTATGAGGTTGGTCATTGGCATTTCGCAGTTTTGCTTGATGCTGACGGTGTGTTTTAGCAAGCGTTTAATATTACCCTGTCGCTGACCAAAGCACAACGCCTCCAAACCAACGAGTCGGCCATGACTCATGCAATGGTGATCTCTGGTGTGCACGTCGACGAGAAAACTGGTCGCCCGGTTCGTTTCAAGGTCGAAAACTCGTGGGGTGATGATAGCGGCCACAAAGGTTTTATGGTCATGAGTGACAAGTGGTTTGACGAGTACGTATATCGTAGCCTAGCTCTGCACCCGAGTTAGTGCTAACCAGTGACCGCGCTCAGGTTCGTATACCAGGTCGTAGTGCACAAGTCGCTTGCCCCGAAAGAACTTGTAAAAGTGTTCGAGTCGGGCAGTCCGGTCGTCCTGCCAGCTTGGGACCCTATGGTATGGTTGAACTAAACTTTTCCTTGGGCAAGCCAGACACTAATGGTGATTCCTAGGGTGCATTGGCGTGAGGCTGAACCTCCAGTCTCGTCAAGATGATATACGGCGCATAGTGTGTGGCATATGTATGTATGTATTACTTTATACCATACTACGACCTTGGTGTACCGCGTGTGCTACATATAATGATACCATCCTCGGCTTGTTGTAACTTGACATTGGAGTTTATAGCTGAGAGCGCAGATTTCGTTCAACACCGCCAACTTTTCGGAGAGAGGAGTCACTTGTCGAACTCACTGCCGAGGACTTCGCACATCAAGCAAAAAGTAATCGGACGGACTGTCACGGTAAGTATACAGGTCCTTGAGGAATATTCTCCCAACACTCCCATGAAGTGCAACGGTACCACAACACTCGACTTGGAAACATGCTGAAGACACCTCCCACTATTTTCGCTGCGCAGTCTGATACATACCAGGCTCAAGGCAGTGGGCTCAACGTACAGACACTGGGTTAGACCAAAGAGTCGAAGGAAGATTGTCGTTCCTTCATCCGGTTTCAAGTTGACTGCCTTTTCAGTGTCCACTGCATGAAATCTGTATCGCGGCACCAAAGGTAGTCACTGAGCTACCTGTGTATTCGCCATATTCAGCGCGGGCTTTCCGACCAAGATACCTCGGGATACTTGGTTTGATCAAGACGCCTGTACGAATTCCGATATCCTCGGAGTCGCCACTTGGTGATGCTTCAGCGGCCTATTGGGTTCCCGTTGGTATCAAGTACAGGACTGCACGGCTGCTGCTAGAAGGGCGTGCACGATCCAATCTAGGTTAGAACTCTGTTATACAATAAAACCGAGGGCCGAGGCGGTGCGCTATAATCCAAACTCACCGGAGGTGATCCAGTAGAGGTGGACGCTGACTCTGAGTGTCCGTGTTGCTCCTGGCGTGTCGCTGACCAAATTCCGTGATCCGAGGTCGAGAACCGTCTGGTAGGTAAATAAAGGGCTCCACTCTACCTCCGGTTCCGCATTCCAACGTAATGGAAAAGTCATCACGGTGTGGCCTTGCGATGATGTATTGATGAATATTGACGAGACACGCCCAAGTATCCATATGAACAGACGCCTGCTGCCACCTGTGCATGTGAATGTTGACTGTGTGATGCTGCTGATGCATAGCACTGCGGTCTAAGATCTCACCTCGCTGTACAATCAAGTCGTTGGATGTTCGAGGTGCGTGGTTCGCGATCACAATCAACCTATTCCGACGGACTTTGAATCATGACGGCAGGACGGACCATGTCACGTAGATCTGTCCTTGAAAGCTTGACACGCCAGTAACAGTCATCGATTCATCTCCCACTGGCGTTCAGGCGTACACATGTAATTGTGTGCAACAACCTGGGCTGTCGCGTCCATCGATTTGTGCGTGTTTTTGCCATCCCCCACAAATCTCTTCATTATTTCTTGACGTGTGTACATGGCAGGCGCCATGATACTCCGGGCCGTTCATCTGGATAAGGACCAAGACGAGCGCAGGCTGTGCTCGTCGAAATTACCTGGGGGTGCGTGCATGCGTGTCGATAAGGTGGCCCCCATCGATTGATAACGTGTTGACAGCAGGTCAACTCAACGCCAGTCAAACAAAGACGATTAGGATGTATCGTGGAATCATGGCCGGTTTGCCAGCAAGACTAGCGCACGGACGAGAATGCAAGCGTTTCATCCATGTAGCAAAAGCTGATGGATCCAGATGCGGTCGCGAACTCGGCATTCAGAATGTGGTGTGGCAGCAAACCACTTGATGAGGAGTAGATGTGTTGAAGAGACGCGTTACCCGTGGAGAAGTTGAGATTCGTGGCACGCTGGAGACCCTTTTTTTTTCCTTCAGGTTCAATGCCGTGTTGAGAGGGAGAGGTTTGGAAAAGATAACTACGGTGGCATCGATGACAGTCGAAAGCTAACCGGTAACCCTTGTGAGCTCTGCAGCTATTGTCACCGAGCTCCCTTGCCACATGCGTTGCATGTTGAGACAGTCACCAGACGAGCACACGAGGCATCAATATACTGACTACTCGACCGCATGCCCGGCGCAAAGATCTGCACGACCGTCCACGTCCGACCAGTTCTTAAAGAGAAAAAAAATTGGGGGAAAAATAAGGGGAAATAAATGAGACTGGATACTAGTACAGAATGCTCTTGGAGTACCCTGACAGTGGTCACATGCGGTCGAAACTAACAGGGGTAATAACCGCTAGCTACTTACCGTCATTCCAAATAACGCCGCCCGCCCCGTCTCGGTGGGTTGTGGTGTATAATAGACCAAGAAGTTTGCCCTCGTTCCACCGGTACCATAACGTTGGGCATGATATGGCGCACGCCCTCCTTGGCGTAGTACTCGTTGCGCCCCTCTCTCTCGGCTATCTGCTGTTTGACGTTTCATAGTAGTATTTGGAACGAACTGTGGACATGATAAACGCGTTTCACGTCATTCTATTGGTACAACACGTACATGGATCGGGCGAAAACCTCCGAGTGAATCTGTGGATAATAGGCCAAGTACCAATTCAGGGTGGCATGTCAGGTTCAAAGAGCGATGATGAAATGCGGGCCGAGGCACGCTTCGACCTCTGAAACGGAGGGACTGCGCGTACGCACACCAAGGCGGAACACGATGTTTCAAATTCGTGCCATTAGATCAGGCCCATTGTCCAGTCGACAAAACAGACACTAGTAGTGAAGCCGCATTGTCAAGCCACTTCCTCCTGTCTATGGAACAAGGGGACACGTCAAGTGCGGCGGAGAAAGAGCCCCATGGTGATACATGAGGACTAGATATAGAAGTTCTGCAAGTTTGCTGCAACGACGCCGGCGCAAACATTTCAACCGACTTTCAAATCGGGGGCGTGGATTCTATTTTTAGAGTTTGAGTTCGCTGGCACCTTGACCTTCCTTTGTCCAGGGGGAGGCGCGAGTATTCGGCGAGGAGAACTGACGTGAAATGGGATGGCATTACTTGTGATGCAACGAGGCGTTGCCGGGTCTGTCGCATCAGGTAAATTCAGAAGTCAGGGCATCTTGACAAACGGGAACAGGAAGACATGGACAAACGGTACCTTGTGCCGGAGTTTTGGCGTCGCCACTTTATGCATTCTTCTGTCAGAGTTTCGCTTGCATGCGGGGAATGGGAACAGCGGTCTTGGCATAATTAATTAACCACATGCACCACAACAGCTTTATCGATGACGGTCAATAGAACAGCGTAGCTGATGCACCAGGGGCGGATGTAGATGAACTCCGAAAAGATGTGGCCGAGAGCTTGCCAATCGGCCAGGATTTATCACGGCGAAGCGAAGAAGACATCATGACGAACCTTGTCGGAACACAATCCACTCGTCGTCTGAAAGCAACGTTGGGTGACCAGCCCCGGAATGTTTTTCTACGTAGTCTTTTGATCAAGGTATCCGGGGATACAGATGTACTGGTACAATATTATCCGTAGGAGGCATGGGGTCAGACGGCATAGTAATAGATGAAGCGCGACGGCGAGGTTTGAAGATAAGGACGAGTATTAGCCCAAAGATAATTAGCAAGAGAAGAAAAATAAGCTTGCGGCGACCAGTGTTTTTCTGATACCTATCCAATCAATTCAGTTTACCCAGGGAAGAAGCTGGACAAGGGGATGCGACGGACCGGGTTGCAATATCTAATTCCTTGACTGCTTCGGCAACGTGCACCGAAGTCTGCTCAATATTATATTCGATGCTGTCTAGAAGAGTCCCCTGATCGATGACGAGAATAGACAAGTCCTTAAAAAGCTCGGCCAAGGAAGCAATGGAATTAGCAATCTCGGTGAGTTCACGGTCACGAAGCCGCGCATCATGCATCTGATCAGTTTCCTGGATCTGTGCTTGCTAGAATACGTGTTAACATGTATCTGACGACGAGAACCGAGTGCTTACTGCCGCTCGCACATCCTCGTCGGCTGCGGTCAGGCCTTCGGAACCTTTGAACGTAATGGAGCCCGAAGCAATAAGAAGAAGGTCTTGGTTTTTGATCGCATGGCCTTGAAGGCCTGATGGAGGGTATAGATATGAGGGAAGACGTCTGATATGAATTGTTTTGGAGCACACACGTTCCATGTAGACACGCTGCTTCTTGCGGAAGGTTGAGCTAAGCTCTTGTACCCTGGCTGCAAGACCTCTCTGCACATTTTTAGCTGCCAGCACCTCATGTTGAACCCTATTCGAGGGTGGGAATGTATGATCCTGGTCTGAGCCAATGCGCTGTATCAGAGAATGGCACCGCCGGAAGTCCTGAAGAAGCAATCACGTGTCAACAAGCGACGCGGGTAGAAATACGTGTCATGGACACGTACTCTTGTTATATCAGTGGTTGCTGCTTCGATCTCCTTTTCTTCGGCAGTGCGGTCGGCGAAGCCAGGGAGGACATGTTTTGCGTGGAGCTTTTCAAGGGCGCCGACTTGATCACAGTGGTCGGCGTGGGAGGCGACGGAGACTGGATGGTGAACGCACTTTTAGACTGGATGTTGGCAAGTACTTCCTCGACCTGGTCGGAGAGATCGACCCTAGAAGTCGCGTGGCGCGTGAGATAAGAAAGAGGACAACGCGATACGACAGGACTACCATTTCGGAGGCAAGTGGGCGTCTAGTGCTACGTGTCTTGAGGGTGAGGTTATGAGCTGGTCGTGTTCGTTGCTGGGTTGGTAGGGGTCATCGTAGGGAGAAAAGCGATACGAGCGTGTTCTCGAGTCGCGATAGGAGATGAACAAGAGTGTCCTCGAGCGTGTTGTTGGTGAGGACGACGACGCTGCGGTCGACATGCGAGGGGCCCGTGTGTGACATGTGACGACGGAAGCGCGCTTGACGTATGTTGTCACGGATCGTTCTCACAAACACGCGTCAACACCGAGTGGAAGGGGTGGTCCATGTACCCGGACTGCTTGGACAATGATGAGCTTGTTCCGTGGCACAGAAGAGTGCTTAGATCCGGGGTGGCAGGCTATGGCACGGTGTTTGTTTCATCGTGATCAGGATCATCATCTTCCGAATCAACGCTGTGGTGTCCGCCAAATCTCGAAACTCTATACACACGAGTTACATCTCAATCAGCCTCCTGCGATTCATCATAACAGTAATGTAATACATATGGCTTATCGTATCTCGTCCGATCGTTCGCTTATGGTCTGGTGACTGCGCCGACCGACCGACCAACCGACCACCCTCGTTAACCCTACCCACTTGTCCACTGAGCCAATTACGGCCTTTGCGATCGTCCCCGCTGAGATATAAAGTCAACCGTCACCCCGCTGTCATTCGCTCTCCCATCCCCGCTCCCCACATCGCTTCCCCTTGCTGATTCATAACAGTTCATAGCCCTGCCGGTATGCTGTGTCAGCCGTTACCTGCCGCCGTGGGACTGACTCTTTGTCAAAGCCTTTCTTCTCCAATCGGCCCATCTCCATGTGCAATCTTGAAACGTGGGCCTTTCTCATTGCCAATACCTTTCTTTGGATTCCTAACCCCGCTTTTTTGCCAGCGAAGGAACCAAGTACGGTTGCGGGGTAAGTGTCTCACGCCGCTTTTTTGGTCTCTCGGAACGTAGCCCACCCGTCATGCCGTGCGCAGCACTACAAAGTGGTGAGTACTACGCGTCTTCGGGTTGAGAAAAAAAAAGAGTTCAGCCTCTGACTGTCGTCGTCAAGACTCGCAAGGTCAGAAAAATTGATTGTTCAAGCCCATACTGTATTCACTCGTCTCGCCATTCTCGAAACTGTCACGACTGTCACTGCGAGAGGGTACGTCGTCTCGTTGTCATATTAACCATGTCCGCTCATCGTCTGCCAGTACCTTGGCCCCGACTCCAAGGAAACCATCACGTTCACGACTCCCGAGTACTGTGCCTCTTGCCAGTACTGGTTCAAGGGTCCCGGTGCCCAACATCGTCGCTGATGATCTACGGATTTATACGCCCTAATCTGCATCCGCATCTAATGACACTGTAACCTAGAGCTACTACTATTCGTTGCTACACGTCCATTGCTTTGTTGTACTACAAACATCTGTATGTAAAAACGACAAACGGAACATGTACGTCATCGTCACCATTTCACGGCGAGGCCGATGACCTCACTCTCAACGGCCCGGTAACTTGTCCGGAACAACTTCCGTCGCCGTTCATCCTCTTCTCGGCCCGCTTCTTCCGGTCCACACATGTCCACCAATACCCTCATGGCAACCCCGTCTGCGTGATTCAGCTCAGATGAGCCCAGCGTGGCCATCTTGTCCCAATACGCTCTCTCCACCTCTTTTGTCCACTCGCGGCTCCCCCATTTTGGTCCTGCATCTACCCCACCCCTTGAAATAAAAACCCCGTTCTCCTCCCAATTCCTCACATAGCCTTCCTCGTCTTCCGTCCGCTCGGATGCTTTACCAATCGGCCGCAGTTGCCCACCACCATTCACGCACCCACCCGGGCACGCCATCACTTCAACGTAATCATACCCCTTCTCGCCTCCATCAGTCCCATTCTTCCTCGCCCTTACTCTTACCCCAGCCATGTGTCCAGCAGCACCCTTTTCAACCCGCACGCCCGCCGCTTTCCCTACCTTTCTTACTATATTTTGCAGATTCCGGAAACCGTAGCACTTCGCCCCTTTGAATACGACCTCGCCGTTGCCCTGCTTCGACAGCGTGTACTCTTCGTAGTCGGACGTGCGCACCGTCCTTATAGTGAGCTCCAATGGCTCTGCAGAGGCATCTCTGACAGCGGACATGAGTGAGTGGAGGTAGGATCCCGAACTCGACCCCGGGTGAAGCAGCAGTTCGGGAACGTCTTGCAGGTTGTCCGTAGCGTCTTCTCCAGGAACAGGGACAGATAAATCCCAGCCCTTTTCGCGCATCAATAAATCAAGTTCCCCAGTGGTGATGACACAGTCGACGTCCCGTGTTGAATGTACATCGTTGTAAAAGTCCTGCCGTGATGCTTCTAGTTTTTTGTCGTAGCAAGGCATCACACTGACGTGGTATATTTGATCAGGTCTGTGGGGTCGATCGAATCAAACATCAGCCATTTCTGATGGATGACGATACGCACTGTTTTCCCCAAGAGCGCGCTAACCACGACTTGACCAACGTCCCCATGACTTGCTGGGGACTTTTTGTACGAGAGATGAAGGGTAATAATTCAGAGTGTGCCTTTTCGGCATAACATATCCATCCTGGACATGCGCTCGCCAACATTGGCAGTTTGCCATCCCGTTTGCGCTCCCAGAATTCCCGGGCGTGCTCCAGCAGAGAGACATGGCGTGCAAAGGTCGTGTCATAGACATGTTCAAAACCCAACGACTGAGTACAAAACGCTGCTACTCGCCGCAGCACCTGCCTCAGTGCGACAGGCTTATTCGAGCTTGACAACAACGTTGCCGAGAGCGATGCCAGACTCTGGGGCGCGATCGACAACACCGGAACTCTGTGCGCCGGTAAATTTGAGGGTGGGTTTTCCTCGAAAAACTTGAGCACTTCCGTGTGTGATTGCAGCGTGATCAAGATGGATTCGGCCGAAGTGATGCAACCGCTGGGCAAACATGTCCGCTGGACGCATGACATACGACTGACAGCGACGTACCTGCACGCAAGGCAATCGTTGAGACTGATCTGCGCTTGTTGTAATTTACGACCCGGTGGTTTGGACGCCGTTGCGTCTTGCACGGATCCGGGTGTGGACGACACCTCGAAGTAAGATCCGGACGAGTCGATCCGGATTTCGGTCTAGAAGTGCATTTTCTGTGAATGGACAAGATATGGTGACGCAGGAGAGATACGTACAGAAGCGGATCCGGGTTCTTTCGTTTCATTTGGGACGTTGAATTGCTCGACCGGTTTGATGCAGGCTTGTGATGGGGTTATGAAGTCATTGAGGTCCGTCAGTGTCTATTCACTTGTGATATGTTCCGAAGTGCACGTCATATATATGTAATCACCTACCAGAGCACCAGAGAAGGCCATCAATGTCAGGGGTAGCGAACAAGAAGAGAAGGTGGATTTGGGCTCGTCGCAGTCAGACTCGGAAAAGCATCGGGATCGGGAATCGGATATGGCCGATAAATCCGAATACAGCACCATATTTCCGAGTCATTGGCGTGGTCGAGTCATCATGATACGCGCAACGCTGTAAGAAAATAACTCGCATTGTTGTACCAAATGAGGTCCTGGTGGGCCACACGACCTCGTGGTAGTATTCACTGAAAGCAAGTTCCACTTCTTCCATGACGTACCCTGTTTCGTATATCTTCATTGGGCACATTCATCATCAACAGAATCAGAAGACAATAATTCAAGGCTTTATTTCGTTCCGAATAGTAATATACCCTGCCATGCCACATAAACAAACAGTGTGGACTGGGTGTGGACCTCTCGTGGCGCCACGGTCAAAGCGAAAACAATATTGTTAGCTCCACAGTGCGTTCCGCAAACAAGATAAATATCGAGAGACAAATTGCCTTTGGCCCCAGCTCTGGATCCATCTGTTCGACCAGCTTTTCATTGACACGCCTACTTTCTGTTTGATATGTCTACTCCCAACCAAGACAGAAAGACTCTCCAATTTCCAGGGTCTGCCATCATACAAGGAAGCAGATATCCGGCCAAAGATGAGGCTGCTCAGGCGGTCCAGAACATCATGAAAGGTGGGTTAACCCCTACCTGTACCCTCCTGGACTCTAGTGACAGGGAACGCGAAGCTCGTTCACAGGCATCCGAAGAAATGAAGGATCCGGGGCGTGATGTCAGCACAGGGAACATTTTTTTGAAGGAGGCTGAGTAGTAAATGCCACATGCAAAAGCCCTTGTCTAGGCGAACCAAGTCGTCCCAACCCAAAAGTCATCTAGTCGTGTATGTATGTGAACCACTGAGAAACAAAAAGAGCATAAAGTTGGAATCCTTAGTCGTATTCGAGTGGTCGAGAAGGGGACGCGTTCTAGTCACGTGCTGAAAGTTATATCGCCACGTGCTGCTGGACCTTCGTTAGACGCGCAGTGCTGGGAAACGTGTACAAATTCAAGTCCATGGGCGACGGTTCGTGACAATGTTCTCGCAAAACTCGAAGCAAAGGGACAGAAACGCGACCGGGAACGGGGAGGCAAGCCAGCCGTTGCTCAGCGGGTCACGGGAGGATCTTACTGGAGGAGACTTAGAGGACCACTCACACTTGCTATTCGCTGCCTCGGACGATGACGAACCCGAAGGTCGCAGTCGTTCCGTCACACCTCGCCGCGGAGAACACACCGTCAGGTTCAGAGAAGAGGTCCAAGTCATTGGTCCCCCATTGAGGTCGACCATGCAAAGTAGAGAGACCGGTGCGTAGTCTCGGTCCAACTTTTTCAGCTAGATTCAGGAACTGCAGTACAGAATATGAACTTGATACAGATGATTTCGACGATACTACTCTGGCAGAAATTGGGCGTCGGCAACAGCGAACGTCACGATCGGGGTCGGCGCGGCGCGGGAGACGAGCCCCGCCTTTACTTGCCGGTCTGTTGGATTCCTCGGCCTTTCAGAGGACTCCCGACGTTACGATACCAATGTATGAGTCGGCAGATTCGCCCTCGGCCGACCTCGATCTTTCCGAGGTGGCAGCAAAACAATATGCCGGTGGTGGCATGTTTGACTCTATTGCAAACATGGCCAATTCAATCCTCGGCGCCGGTAAGCCTTATTTCATCCATTTTGTTGTCATGATCTGATAAGCAGATAGGTATCATTGGTGTGTACATCTTGACGGCGAGGGATTCCTTCTATTAATCGGAACACAGGCCTACCGTATGCGATGAGTCAAGCTGGTTTCTTCCTCGGTATAGTTTTGCTGGTTGTTCTCTGCGGTGTCACAGATTGGACGATTCGTCTCGTCGTAGTAAATGCAAAGCTCAGTGGCAGAAATTCGTATATTGAAATCATGAACAACTGTTTCGGCCCAAGCGGTCGTGCAGCTGTGTCACTCTTCCAGTTTGCTTTTGCATTCGGAGGCATGTGTGCGTTTGGTATCATCATTGGTCAGTCTTCCTTGTGTCCTTCTTTGCACCCTCCCGACGATTCCCCGCAGGGGACACAATACCCCATGTCGTCCGTTCGCTATTCCCAACACTACAAAATATACCCGTCCTATCCTTATTCACCAACCGACAATTCATCATAACACTCTGCACTGTTTGTGTATCGTACCCCCTTTCCCTCCATCGTGATATTCACAAACTCTCCCGGGCATCTGGCCTAGCGCTGGTCGGCATGCTAATAATCGTCACTTCCGTTCTGGTCGAAGGTCCACATGTGGACTCAGATCTAAAGGGAGATCCTTCAAAACGGCTTACTTTTATTGGTCCAGGCGTCTTCCAGGCAATCGGTGTCATCAGCTTCGCGTTCGTTTGTCATCACAACTCCCTGCTTATATACGGTAGCTTGCGCACGCCGACGCTCGATCGCTTTACACGCGTGACCCACATATCGACCGCGATCTCTCTCGTTGCATGCAGCGTTCTCGCCATTTCCGCCTTTTGGGTATTTACCGATAAAACGCGAGGCAACATTTTGAACAATTTCTCGCCTGTGAGTGTTTATGCACTCCGACATATTCAAGACATTGAAAATCACATCCCAGAGCGATACGTTGATTAACGTTGCCCGATTCTGTTTCGGATTGAACATGTTCACCACACTCCCTCTTGAATTATTTGTTTGTAGAGAGGTAGAATCCCCTCTTCACCGAATCGAGGTATGGTCTGACAACGGATGTATAGGTCATCGAACAGTACTTCTTCTCGCACGAGAGCTTCAGCCCTCACCGCCATCTATTCTTCACTACCACCATCCTCTGCGCGTCAATGCTTCGTATGTGATCTCGGTTCCTATAGCAAGAATCCACGTTGAATGTTGACTAGTTTCTCTCATCACATGTGATCTGGGTGTGACGCTGGAGATTACGGGCGGCGTCTCGGCGACGGCGCTTGCCTTTATCTTCCCCGCAGCGTGCTACCTCAAGCTCAGTGATCGTAAAGTGCCGCTCTTCTCGCGCGCCAAGCTCCCGGCCGTTGCCTGTCTCACTTTTGGGGTTCTGGTCATGACCGTGTCGCTCTTTCTCGCATTGAGCAAGGCATGGACGCCCGAGGGCGAAGCCAGGATATGCACGTGATATCGTACATGTATTTACTTACCTCACATCTGAACCACGGACCATGACACTCCCTAGGTACTACAGTAGAAAAAAAAAGTAATCAACGACGCAGCTGCACGACGGCACGTAGCCCGGGTACTTGGTCAATGTCCTCGACTTTTACCCCTCTGTCTTTGGATTCGGTTGCTAGCAGTGGCGACACGTTGGGGAATCCTTGCCAAAGTTTCTGCACGGCGTCCAGAGGCTCCGAGGTACGGTCGTTCGGCTCGAACACGAGAAGCCAGATCGCATCGTACCCGCCCGCTACGTGCGGTGAAAACCACGCTCTGATCGACCCCGAGGTTCACTCACCACCAGGCACCCCACCACAAATAACCCCCTTTTGCGCGATCGACGCGTCTAACAGCGCGGTCTGGGCGTCCGGTTCGATGTGCACGTCTTCGCCCGCGGCATGCCCCATTTGCCGCATGAGCGCACGCGTGTTCTGGTATACCAGCCCTGAGCGGGAAGGTCCCCAAGCATCAGATAACCGTGTGCGTGTGCTTACCTCGCTCGCCTCTCGGAGATCCAAAAACGTCTGGACGATCGGTCGTTCTGACGTAGCAACGCCGGGCCACTACAAGGCACACAGGCACCCATCGGTTGCAAAAACTCAGTCACCAGGCAACGCTCGCAAGGGCTCCTTACCTCCGACGACGGCGTCCCAGACATGCGTTTGACGGCGGATGCATATAGGTCCGAGTGCCGGTCGTGCAAATCCGATAGGTGACGGAGATGGGCGGCGAGGGCTTGGTTTGATGAGTTGATCGCTGCCCACAGTGCCTCCGCTGTGTGATTTTTGTTTTTGTTTTTGTTTTTGGTGGTGAGCGCCGTCGTGTCAGGGTAGAAATGAAGAGCGGTGCATGCGTACCTTGGTCAGCGTTCTCCTTGCGCCATTTCAACACCTTGGCCACGAGAGACGGGGTATTACTCCCCGCGGAAACGTCCGCCAGCACGAGTCTGACGAGCGGGGGGAGTTGAATGGGGACCGCCCGACAGTCCCAGTGACTGCCAGGACAAAGAACGGGTGATAACGAGGGAATCCCAGACGCAGCCTGAGTTCAAGTTGATCAATGCGGTGCCGGCATCACACGATCAGCATCAACGGACTCACATCTCCTCCTTTCATCAGACCGTCCAGCAAGGCGGGGCTGAATCGCGTGTACGACTGACTCCCGAATACGGCTGCGGAGACGTCGAAACCACTGCCCACCTTGCCCTGGGCGAGGCAGTGGACGAACTGGGCGGTGTTGTGCGCAAGCTGCCGCGCGTTGCTATCAGGCCGGACGAATTCTTCCCGGGAGATCACCTTGAGCCTGAGAAGGAGAGCGGAAACGATGGACGTAATCAAAGCCGCCGAAGATCCCATGCCTGTCTTGTTGACCGTGTCCAGCGGAACGTCATGAGGGCAAAACGGGGTGATGCTTTCCAGAGATGCGATGGTCGCAGGCAAGTTCAATTCTCGAAGCTGATAAGAGAGTCATCAACGACGAGCGCGCGGACGGTGGCAAGTTTCGACGACCTTGGCTTGCTGTGAGTAGAAATCATTGTCACCCACGGCGATGATATCAATGCCACGTTGCAACGAGTCCCG
>JBBPTB010000323.1:0-24491 GCA_038093875.1 Boletus tylopilopsis | reverse complement strand
CTGAGATTTGATCGACAAGGAAGTTCCCATTGAAAAAAAAGAAAAAGAAAAAGGGTTTTTGTATGTAAGAAAAAAAAAAAAAAAAAAATCTCGCTAGTCTCTTCGTCACCATACCGACAACGTTTGTGTCCCGGTCCAAGTGCTACCATCCCCAACGACGAGGTAACCCTTCACATGGCCAGGTTCGACACACACGTACCGTTCCCTGATCAATCGATCGATGAGCACAACGAATGACCCCCCCCGAGTGTATGTATCACTCACCAGCCTCCCTCTTCCATGTCCCCAATCTTGCTTCCTATCGCCTCTTGCGGGTTCCACACCACCACGTCCTTGAACCCCTCCGTCTCCATTTCCATCCCTCCCCCGATCCACCTCACCTCGTATCGTCCCGACGCGTCTTCGTACACAGAATCCGTCACTTTCCGCACGTCCACACCCGCCCTTGTCTCCGTCTTGGCCGTGTTTCGCCCCTCCTCGCTCGTCTCCGTCTTGTCGTAGTACTTGGTGTTCTGCAGCGGAGACACCAGCACTTGCTCTGCCGGCGCTCGAATGTAGTTGTGAAACAGCGCTTGGAACTCGAGATCGTCCACCGATCCAGATGGATTCGTCACATGCAGATCCGTCCGCAATGCCTTCTTGCCCAGCGTCACCACATACGCAAGCTGGAACGATCGATCATACACCGCCTTGATGCTTGCCGTCGGTTCCAGCGCTAGCCTACATGAGCGACTCGACATCCACATCCATCCATGTCCATCACTCACTCAGTCGTACCGATACTACTCCCTCGTCGTCCGTGACGACCCCGTCAAACGTCCACGCTTCCTTTCTCGCAAACCCGTGCTGACCGAGTCGTGTGTGTTCCTCGTGGCTCGGCGCACCAAAGCACGGAAACACGAGCGGAATCCCTCCGCGCACCGGCTTGCTGCCATCCAGTGCCGCCTTGGATGACACGAACAGCCGCTCGACTGGCGTCGGCTCTCCCGTCTTCCACGATATCACCGTGGCACCGTACAGGAGCACCTCCGCCGACGAGCCCTACGTAGACATATATTTCAGTCCCGTTCGTCCATGACAGTATAGTAGAATCGACTTGCGTTTGGATGCGTGAGGATGAGACGACCGTCAGCTTGTTCTACCGGCATATGTGTGGTTCGTGGCTGAGGGTTTGTGTGTGTGGCGCAAAGCCAGCTTGCATTCGTCTCTCTCTCTTTCTCTCTCTTCTCCGTTCAACTTCACAACGATCATGGACCCGTCTTTCAATCTAGAAGACGTCAGACGTTTCTCCAAATCTCGCTCTCAATGTACTCATCCTTCCCCCTTGGCTCCCAGATCGCCCCCATTGCAGTCCTCATGGACGAGCTTCGTTCAGAAGACGTCCAGCTCAGACTCAACGCCATCCACAGCATACCCACGATCGCTCTTGCTCTCGGGCCAGATCGCGCTCGGGACGAGCTCGTTCCCTTCCTTCAAGACTCTGTCGACGACGAGGATGAAGTTTTGCTCGCCTTGGCAGAGGAGCTCGGTCGAAATTTCGAGGAATACATCGGTGGACCCCGGCATGCTCACGTTTTGCTCGGTCCTTTAGAGAATCTCTCCGCCGTAGAAGAAACACTGGTTAGAGACAAGGTATCCTCCCTCCTTCTCGTCCTTTCGTCCTTTTCCCTCACCTTTGCCTCGCAAGGCTGCGGAATCCATCTCCAACATTGCTGCAGTCCTCTCGACTGCTCAGATAGAAGAATATTACATCCCCCTCTTAAAACGTCTGTCTCAGGGTGAATGGTTTACATCACGCACCTCCTCCGCCGCACTCTATTCGCCAGTCTACCCCAAAGTCTCCCCTGCCATTCAGGACGACCTCAGAAAAGCCTTTGCTGTCCTCGGCGCAGACGACACACCCATGGTTCGACGTGCAGCGGCACGCTGGCTCGGTGTGCGTGGCACACCCTCCATTCCCCGCACCTGCCACTCACATCTCTTTACAGCCTTTGCTCAAGAGTCTTTCCAAGCACCACGTGCTCTCCGATGGTCTCCCAGTCTATCGCAGGCTTCAATCGGATGACCAGGATTCCGTCCGCCTATTGACAGTCGAGGATCTCATCGTCATCGCTCGCCAACTCACGCCGTCCGAGGTCAAGGAACAACTCTTGAAACAAATAAGACATACCGTCGCCGATAAGAGCTGGAGAGTACGGTACATGGCTGCCACGCACTTCAACGAGGTCCGTCACAACCAAATTCTTCCCCTACCACCACTGATAAAGCCATCTCTCTCAGCTTGCCGAGGCGGTCGGCGCAGAATTGGTCAGAGAGGAATTGATCGGGCAGTACGTTCAGCTCTTGAAAGACAACGAGGCAGAAGTGAGGACCGCCGCTGCTGGCCAGATTCCGGGTACCTCGCGTCTTTTTGCACGGCTTCACGGTTGAACTTGTCCGTTTTCCAGGGTTCTCTAAACTTGTCGAAAGAGAGGTCATCTTGGGGCGCATCGTACCCTGCGTCCGTGACCTATCGCACGACACATCCCAACATGTCAGAGCCGCTCTTGCAAATCAGATTAGTGGTCTGTCTCCGCTGCTCGCTCGCGAAGCAACGGTCGAACACCTTCTTCCTCTGTTCCTTCATCTGTTGAAGGACGAGTTCCCAGAGGTTCGCTTGAACGTTATCAGCAAACTTGAAACAGTCAATGGTGGTACGATGGATTCCGACAATAAAAATGGACCTTCGCACCTGACTTCCGTTTTCGATAGTGATTGACATCGAACTCCTGTCAGATAGCCTTCTCCCCGCCATCATTGAACTCGCAGAAGACAAATCTTGGCGTGTTCGACAAGCGATCATCGAGTACATTCCGCTTCTCGCAACGCAGTTGGGCAAGCCCTTTTTCGACGAGCAACTCGGCAACTTGTGCATGTCCTGGTTGGGGGACACCGTGTTCAGCATACGCGAATCCGCTACTATAAACCTCAAGAAGCTGACCGAGGTTTTCGGTGTCGAGTGGGCCAAGGTTGCCATCGTTCCCAAGGTCGTAGGCATGGGTCAACATCCCAACTACTTGTACCGGATGACCACGGTACAAGCCATCACGGTTCGTTCATGCTCGCTTGGATCCCTGGTCCACCTGACACGTCCATACAGACCATCTCACCATCTTTGACTTTGCCCATCATCCAAGCCGAAATCATAACACCCCTATTACAACTCGCTGTCGACCCCATCCCCAACATACGATTCAATGTTGCAAAGGCATTAGAAGTCCTGGCAACGTCGTTTGGGCACAGTCTCGAGGGCAAAGAATTTGTGACACAGAAAATTATCCCTGTTCTGGAGCAAGAGAAGAATGATGGGGATGCCGACGTTCGGTACTTCTCTGCGCGTGCACTGCAAAAGGCATTTTCGGTGCTAGAAAAGTCTGGTAGGCATGTCCATTCTTGTCGATAGACCATACTCACATTGCTGCGCAGGATGACGTGGACATGATTGGTGAAACAAGCGTAATACCCCACTGTTGTCCGATTCGGTTCATGGACACTCGGCAAAGAGTAAAGAGTATTGTACCTTCCCTGCAATCTGACGAATTTCAATCGCGTGATCACTCACTGTCCACTTGTTTTGATGTGGACTTTTTCGCTATTATTTTAGTACTACCTTATTTAATAGGAAAACAGTTTATGGGCGACCGAACCACAAAAAAAAATACGGTCTACTCGCCTACTGTCACCAACACCTACTTCTTTCTTCTCGACCCTTCATTGCTCTCCCATTAATGTCCAGATCGCGAACGCTCTCCTGTACGTTACCGCGCATCTGGGTGGTTCTTTCATTTTCTTTCGTAAATGGATCACTTATGATGAACAACGCTGAGAATTGCCCTTCAAATGAATTCTGGTACGAACCGATCCGCAAAGCTGCAAGTCCAGCGTGAGATGATTTATCTCCGAGCTCGAGTTTGATGCCATGTTTGGTTTTCGAGAAAGCAAACTGCCTTCTGCGCGCGCCATCAGGGTGGTATTGAACCGCCGTACGAGACTCTTATATCTGTGACACGTGAATGAAATACCATTTGTGCGCCGTCAGCTCTGAAATGTCAAAAGTCAAGTTTCGCCATCGAGCACGCCTTTGCGACATCCATTCACTCTCCAGGGGAACGTTGACGTCGACACGGACTAAAACCACGAAGCGCCGGCCCGTGTCCAAAAGGCTCCCATTTCGAGGTCCGGGTATTCGAGTGACTACGAGTGCATTGATTGGGGGTTGATCATTAGGGGTCGGAGAGAAGACTACGACGATCAAGGCGTCTGTGATACATTCGAAATGCTGACCTGTGCGAGCATCGTTCAAAGGACCTGTATCAAATCGTAGCCTTTCTATTGTCGCTCACTTCTTTTAATTCTATCTCATGACATATACAGCAAAACCTAGAGGACTCACCTCTTGCTTTCCCGCCCCATCCAAGGCTTAGAGTTATACTTACATCTTGACTTGCTGTATGATTCTTGGAGTTATCTGCAGTGGTAGCAACACTCCCGTGATCCGACAGGGTCTAGAGACTATACTCTCCGTCCACCCATTGGTCTGCAAGAGGTCCAAGTTTCGGAAGACGATAGCGAGAGAGGTCGCCTCTAAAAGCGCCCAAAAATGCTCGAGTTCTGAATCGCGAGACGAGCGTGAGCGAAACCCTCAGGTCCAAGGCCGCGAACCCTTACCCCATTGACAACCCTGATATGCAGAGAAGGAGGACGAGTAGGGAGCAAACCCACGATGGAAATTGCAGTACCGCGGCAAGGATGTACGCGATGAGTGGAGGGGTCATCAAGAGTGCTGCCTGGTATGCTGCTTGTGGTCATATTCAGAGCAAATCGAACAATGACAGCACCGGCTGACCATGGAAACGAACGTAGTCGTTGTGTGTTTCCGAGACAAGTAAGATAAAGGCTGCACGCCGAACTGAGTTGCAAATGCGGAGCGGAGGAGGGTGTCGAACCTGATATCGGGCCTAATAGATAGGCAAATGCAGCCAGAAGGTCGACGCGAAGGCCGTATGTTGTTTCCCACTCATTGTGTTGTCCGCGCTCTATATCTGTGCTCGGAGCAGTGGCAGAGACGGCGGTGGACGACAAGCCACCAGACTGATAAGATGGTGTATTGTGTGAAAACCATATTTCCGAACGGTTCACGGGGAGACGAGAAGGATCGTCTGGTGCTGGAGTCTGTGCATAGAGTGAGAAACAGTCAAAGGACGGGTTTTTACGAACGTACATAGGGGGCAAACGAACCGGCAAACTTGTTGGAGGACATGATAGGTCAATGTGGCTGTGTTCGGTAAATCCCGGTCGGGTCCCGATTCTGCACATCCCCATGACTCTGCTCACACTGCACTGAGCAAGGACAGATCGTAAACCGTCTATCGACCGTTTCAGTCATGGTGAGTATCTGTTCATGAACATCTAACGAACCATACTGCCAAGTTTTACACGAATTCATGGTTGGGAATCGTTGGATTGGCCTTGTGGTACTCCGGATGGCACCTGATGACACCTCTTTCAGGCTGACAACTCGGCACCCATTACTCTTCGTACGCGCAAATTCATCACCAACCGCCTTCTCTCTCGCCGCCAATTCATTCTTGATGTTCTCCATCCGTCCCGTGCCAACGTTTCCAAATCCGAGCTGCAGGACAAACTTGCTACCCTGTACAAAACTGACAAGAACCGCGTCGTCCTGTTTGGCTTCCGAACACAATTTGGTGGTGGAAAAAGCACTGGATTTGGTCTCATTTATGATGACGAGGCCTCACAAAAGAAGTTTGAGCCCAAATACCGTCTGATTAGGGTTGATTCATCACTCGCCTGTCGTCGAATTGCGTCCCTCATCTTCGATTTCAGAACGGTCTTGCAGCCAAAGTTGAAAAGCCTTCTCGCAAGCTACGGCACGAGAGGAAAAACCGCGCGAAAAAGGTCTCTTACACCCATTGATTATTCGTTTCCGTATGCTCATATCGTTCACTAGGTTCGGGGAACCAAGAAGATCAAGGCTGCAGAGCCTCCCAAGAAGGGAAAGTAGTGCTGTCACGCCACCACTGGGCTTACCATATGCTTTGCTACGCCATCACTCGTCCACTAGCATCTGCAGCAACCATAGTGACGTTGTATATACATATACGGCACGTGTCACTGTATCCTTTACACTCCTGGATCGTATGCACACGCACGAGCCTGAAAAACGCCTTCATTAGTGGGTCAGATCTAAGAGTATTACAGCAATATGGCGGGTATCATGTAAGAATGTCAAGGTTGGCACTACGGCAAGCGATAGCTGCCTAAAAACCCAACTTCTTGTGTATGATATCTGGATCTTCTTGGTACTCCTCTGCTGAGACCCACATCTGTAAAAAGAGGATGAGACATGTGCTCCAGACTACCACGCAAACGCCAGACCTTCTTGAAAGTCCCTAACCCTGCAAGGATAGAACCACCTATCCAAGTGGAATACTTCCGCTCGGGTGGTGCGTAGATTTTGATCTTGACGTCCTTTAGAGCCAACTTCTTGACTTCGTTGAGGAGCCGGTCACCAAAGCCTACAATAGACGGTACACACCCAAGTCACACAGTTTAGTGACGGTAATTTACCTTTACATAATGTACTGCCCCCACTTAGGACGATGTTCGAAAAGAGGCTCTTGCGCAGATCCAGATCGACTCTGTTGATGGAATCTACTACAACTTGGTGGACACCAGCGTACTCTTGACCGATCAGCTCAGGGTTGAACAGTATCTCTGGAGCTCGAAATCGTTCCGGGCCGAGCTAGCGATTCTTCAAGCTAAGGTCATGATTTAGTCTGTCCAAGCTCACCTGAACTACGTTGCCATCAGGCAACCGGAATTCTTCCGGGCGTCCGAGCGTGTCCTTTTCCTCTTTAGACGGGTTCAATGCAATATAGCAGCACTTTTCTTTGATTATCCGCACAACTTCTCGTTCAGCAGTTGTATGTAGATGGTGTCCGGTCTTTCTCAGAAGTAACTGTAGATGATCAGTAACGTCTCTGGGAAGCAAGTTCATATTCATTGCTGTATGATCATGCTGAGCCACACACACCTTCCTGCAATATCCACCCTACGAATTGCGTGAGGCATCGAGAAGCCCTCGAATACAGGTACTGCATGCGTGACGCCATCGCCAGAATCGAGCACGATGCCTGTTGTGCGCCCCGAGGAATAACTTGATCCTCTTACAGTGAGCAAGCAAAGGATTCGAACGATAAACTTACAGCGATAAGACGGCCTGCACTGAAAGGAATAGTGCTGGCACGTTGAATGTGTCAAAAAATATCTGTGCAGCAACGTCGCGATTGCTGCGAGGATTCAGGGGTGCTTCAGTCAGAAGCACGGGATGCTGCAAGGAAACCATTTGAGATGAAGCGCGAGTCAGACTATACTACGTCTCACCTCTTCGCTGAGCGTACCAAGCTCCTCTGCATAAATCCAGCTCCATATACGTTCCATATCATCCCAGTCGGTAACGATTCCATGCTCCATGGGATACTTGATTTTTAAGAGGCCACGAAACTCTTGTGCTCGACGACCAATGAAGACGTCTCCTTCGAGAGCACCCGCCATGACGCGTACATGCTTTGGTCTCCCGACGCTACAGCAGAACGTGAATTCGGTGGGCACCACACAAAATGCGGTGGTTACACACAAGGATGGGAAGAAGCATTTTGGATGATCCTGGCCAGCGAAACCTGCTTTGATAGTGCCTGAACCCTGAGGAGAGCGAGGTGAACACAAGGACGCGACGGTCAAGAAGTGGGGCAAACATTGTCGATCACGACTGGCTGGTTAGTCAAAACGTCCTCATACTCCGCCATCGTTCAAGAACGTGGGGTTGCCGAATGACGAGGAGGACGATGATGATTTGTTGTTGCGAACCCGAGCAAGTAGTGTCTATGGTGATCAACCGCAACTTGGTCTTTAGCCACAACATCACACGCCAAATGCACCATCATGCTACGACCGCGTAATAGTCATACCATCGTCATCTTGCTGCTCTCCCTATTCGCATTGCATGTCGTGCGTAGTAAATCCGCGTCTGTGTTTGGGAGCAGCTAGAACTTGGTCACCAGATACCCGGCGTCCTCGGTAGCCTAAGTAAATGGGAGGTTACCAATTTTTGCAAATGTGAGCCGCATTCTTTGTCGCTGTCCACCAGACTGTCAAACAGGGAACCTGCAGGTATCTGCTTCCAATCGAACTATTCCATTTTGCAAATGGATGCTCCGGACAACCCATCCAAGCCGTGTCTGTCCTGCACCAAACAATGGTGTCTGGACCAGGGGCTCAGCATTTGTGACGGGGCTTCTCTCGGGGACACGGATCCTGACACGGCGACAGGCAAGGAAGGTGATGTCGAAGCGAGATGTTTCCGTCAGCCTCGATGTTTTGGCGTTTGTGACGATTGCTCATATCTGACTTAGAGCGCGATTCACCCAGGGACCAGCTAGTTGTCACCCTGTTTCTTTTGACTGTTTTTGGCTTGTTGCTGAGTGCCGGGATCAAGAACCGCATGCTCAAGGCAGGGATGGACCCCAATATACCATGGTTAGTGGGCAGGCGGTGGTGGGAGGTGTGCCAATGTCTTTGTCAGGTCAAATTAATCGCGGCTCAGCCTTTTGCTAGGAGTGGATGCCTCATCGCCACTTGGAAGAGTATGGCCTCCGCGAACGCAGTGCTCGCTCTCCAAACGATAGAGGAGAGTACAGAGAGATATCTGGGAGGTTGCCTACATAGATAGCGTCACGAATGTAGTGTCTCGGACGTTGAACACAGGGGACGGGGATTGCTTATCTGAGCGCAGCGAGGAATAAACGAGGTAGATACGCAGCAAACGTGAGACCAGCACAGCTGGTCAACTAGATCTACCCGTCCATGGGCTCGCTCTGTTCGAGACCCACACATTCAGGCGGTCATCAAGTGCTTGGGCCGTCATCAAACGCGCAAAACCGTCAAAGTTCCACCGACGCTCGTGCCGCAGCTGCAGAAGCCGCCGAGAGGAGACTGAAATCGGTAGGCAGATGCGGTTCACCCTTCTGGATGCGATTCACCTCGTCCGTCCCTCGACGTTAGGCACAAGCACGCGGAACTCATGCGTCGAATCCGAAGCGGGGTCATCTCGCAACCCAGCTCGAAGCATCGAAGTCGGCCAAACCTGTGCCTGCATCGAGGCAAGAAGGGCCACTTGTGGTGAGTGGGAATCCGAATTGACGACTTCACTGCCTCTTTTCATCAATTTCATCTTAGTGGGACTGAAAGCGGAATGGAATCTTTGTCGATTCAAACCCCAACTGTGAGTCTGGCATGTGGGCTGATGCGCTAGAACGTCTTTCATCCCTGGCCATCAGGTTTTCTCGTGCTTCATGGAATATGATCGCCGTCGTCACATTTCAATTTTTTATCGGAACCGGCACACATCAGCAAAGCACGAATCCATTTCACACCAAGTAGGGCTCATCATTGATTCGCCCCTCGGGGTTATCTGGACTTGTCCTTTTCAGTCAAATGGACCGCCGATGAACCCACGGGGCTTTGACACGTTTGTTTAATGTTGACTTGGACATCGAATACATTTTTGTTGTTCCCATGATTCATCCCAAAAATTGAGAGACTTACGGAGAGACGAGGCAATTCCGAGGAAACTAGGAATATATCCCAAATTGACTTTGGGATTGGCAAGCCACGTGCAAATCATCCTTGTTAAGTGGAGTAGTTATGTTACCAGCAGACACCACCGCAGAAAACCTACCTGCTCGGTGGAGGAGAGTACTCTGGGAAAAGTGTCCATACCCTGACAATTTCATACCACCAGATTCATTCTTGTCCGCGTTGCGGCGAAACCGTCAGTGAATCAACCTGCTGCAAGTCACAAAGTGGTCCGCTCACCATGTACTCTACTAGCCAACTTCACGCCATACAGCTATTGGCCGTTGGTTTTCATGTGCTGCGCAATCACACAGCACCTCGGAACGCTCTTCGTCTTCCTTGCGATCTTCGTCAGACTAAAAGAACGCTCAGTCGACGCTCGCATGTTGCTGTGGGTGTCGGTGACTTGTTCGGTGCTTGGATATGGCATATGGGAGATCCTCCACAGTTCTCATCCCGGCAACATGCCGCCAAACCGTCCGTAACATGACACCGATCCCAGCCTTTTACTGAACCCGTCTTTCTCAGGCTCAAAGGCATTCAAGTCGTCATTGTTAGTCCTCCTCGCCCTCATGGGTCTTGCCCCCGTCCTGAGAACTTTGACGGCTGCTACTTCTTCGGACTCGATATGGGCGCTGTCGGCCTGCCTTTTTCTTCTCAACACACTCCTGGCCGACTACAGCTGCATGAGGCCCGGATCATACACTCAAGAGAGGTCGGCAGTGAGCTATTTTGTGAAATCGGATGAATCCTCACAGCCAACAGGCTAACGTCCGTCCTATCCATGAATGCGGCGATATCATCATCCGTTGTTCTCGCCTCACGTTTGCCTGACGACTTGTCAGTATTCTCACTCGTTCTCTTTGCTGTGCAACTATTCGCCCTCTTTCCGTTATTGCGTCATCGTTTTTGGGTAAATGTTTTCCTCATCTTGTCACTGCGACGAGCGGGTGACCTTGGTCGGATTCACAGGGCATTTCCACAACGCTGCAAGCTTTCGTGACGTTATCAATCACTACCGCGTCACTCATCCTTGTCACCCCTTTGTCGGCTGCTATAGCCACCATGATGACAGGCGTCTATATCGCGATAACTTTCATTGCCCCAGCGGTGCTCGTCTGGGCACAAAGATACAAAAAGTATGACATCTCAACGGTCTCACGTCGTTTCCATCACTGACAACTTCATTGCTTCAGTGAAATTCGAGGACCATGGGATGTCGCCATTCCGAGACTGAACTGGATTTAGCCGACGTGGTGTGGGCGTGGTCAACGCACCGATGGGAACAAGATCGTCACTACCTTCTACCAATGGTTAGCTTCCGCATCAATGTCACGTTCTCTATGCATCAATCTCCGCCTGGTACCTTGTCCGCGGCCATGCATTGGATTGGTGCGATCTGTCTGAGTGGCCTCCGATGCATTTCCGACGGGCAACAGATATTCCGTGTTTCACGAACAAGTTCACAGTGAATGTGTTGTGATTGAGGTATCATATTACATGCAACACTATATGCGACAGATGATTAGAAAATATGCAAACGTACTATGTAGAGTTAGTAAAACAGTAGCTTTCAGCCTGTCCAACCAAAGGCTGAGAGATGCCCAATAGAATATTGTTCGTCGTCAAATTGCGTGTTGGTCCTGTGGGCCGAGTCATTCCATGTCAGGGTCATCATTATGCAAACGTGGCCGCTTGGAGCCGGTAGCCACTCCCATCCCAATGCCCCTTGCTTCCAGCACTTCCATCGCCACCTTGGCCGCACCCTCCGAAGACTTCTTTGTGCGTGTCCGTGTTCTCCGCAACGCCCCGAATGCTTGTGCTTTGATCACCGCCAGGGTGCCGGAAATGGGTGGAGCGCCAGGAGAGGGCGAACGCGACTCCCTGTCGAGACCACGGCGTGGTCGCAACTTAGGAAGTTGAGAATAAGAGCTTGACTCCCCCTCGCTGCTTCCTCGTTCGTGCTGGGAGCCATTATCACTGCCAGAAAAGTGAGGTAAAGAGGGTAGCAATGGGCGTTCGGGGCCCGAGTTAGCTCGTCTAGGTCCGATCCTGTATCGGACGCCATCAGTTGCAGCGCCTGGTAGAGAGATATCAGCCGTTCCACCGTGCAGGGTGACTTCAGCACCGTGGGCGCTCGAGTGCCTGCGGTAGTCGAAGTCTGGTCTTTCTTGGCCGATTGAACCTTCGGGGGGAAAAGTGAATTGAAACGGTGACGTCAATGACGTGGTGGATGAAGAAGGTGGCGTCGACGTGGTTGGTGATATTGACCGGCTACCCGGGAAGAGGTAAGGGGTCGTTTCCAGGTGATTCAAAGGAGTTTTTTGTTCGTCTACAAAGGAGCGATTCACATACATATCGGGTGAGGTCAACGTGGGAGACCCTTGGAATTGATGTCAGGACAATGAGATTGGCGAGCTATGGGGATGAGCTTACCGGTAGAAGAGGACGTATGTGGGACGTTTTGGGCCCATGGTGGGTCACGATTGATGGTTTGAACGGGATAAGAATACTGGCCAAACTTTGAAGTACGATTACCCGCTAGTTGCGGGGTAGGGAGATGATCGGTATCGACGGCAGGATAGGACAAGGACGGAGATTGGGCTGGATAACTGTGGTTCGACTGAGGACCGTATGCCCCATTGCACAGAGCGGGAGCATCGTCGCTTGTCTGGAAGCCCATGCCGTCGTCACTGTAGTGGCTACCATGGGATGCGGGGAGGCGATTTGCAGCGATGTTTGATGAGGAATGTGCGGGGAAGGAGGAAGGGAGCGGTGGAGGATCGTCGGCGTCGGGCGCCTGCCCTGTCTTGCGTGCTTGCCAAAGTGCTCTCCAAAACTTTTCGCGTTCGCGTAACTCGTGTTTTAGACGTGCATTGTCTTGTTTGAGATCACTGGCCTCCTGGCGGGCCTCGCGACAAGAGTCCTGGAGCTGAAGGACAACAGACTCGAGAGACGTGACTGGGGGGAGAGGGTGAGCGAGGAGAAAGGGGGGAGAAGAGGGTGGTTAAGCAGACCTGTCTCCTCGAGTGTGGCGATGTAATTAGCGCGCCTAAATAAAGATGGGATCAGTGCACAGGGGAAAGTGGGCAGGGAAGAAGATGACCTCTGGCGGAATGCGGCTTGAGCATCCGCGTTTTTCTTCTTGCGGAGTGCGATATCGGACATGCGAACAGCGGGATCGTCGAAGTCGGCCTTGCATTCTGACTTGTCGTCATCTGGGGGGGAATGACCAGGTTCGAACTTGTTCGGCATTGGAGGGGGGAGGAGGAGAAGATGGCGATGAAGCTGGTGGACGGAGGTGGTTTAAAATGGCATTGAAAATAAAAAAGAAAATATAATTTTAAAATATAAAAAAAAAAGAATTCGAATCAAGGGCACGAGGAGAGGGCCGCGGTGTGATCGAGTTAAGCGAGTGTATTTACAATCCAGTCCTATAGCTTATAGACGGACAATAACTGACTAGACTGCTGTCAGGACCAGCACCAACTTGGATCTGCATTCATTCCCGCCCGGACAGCCCACTCCACACCGCCCACAGCTTCCAGGAACCTATCCCCGATAGAATCTCGTCTGATCAACTAGGGCTACCCTGCGTTTGCTCAAGTATGTACTACCCTGTTGCGTGTTCTGTCCCCTTCACACCGCAATGTCCGCAACTAAAATGGCACATCAGCTCCTGGTACCCCCTCATCCTGGTCAACCACAAGACAAACACAGCAACGAGGCCTCGAATCACATACCCACTCCCGTCATGTTCATGCCCCGACCACCTCCATCTCGGCCTCCTCCTCCCCTTCTACCTCCTCCCCTTCTATATCTAGTACCTCCATCGTCGTCCCTTCCTCGTCTAGCACACACACAACCCTGCGTCCGACTCTCCCGTTCACCGCCAGCGATACTGATCCGGTGCTCCATCCACTCAATCGACGGCATTTCGTGATCGGAATCGGACTGCACGGAACCTGTCCCATGCCGTCAGTAAAAACACCGCAAAGTTTCCACAAAAACATGGTCAAAACACGAGACTTACATGCCCCTCCTTCCGCCTCTGCAGCACGCCTGCCATCATATCTATTCGGCCGGGACCGCTTACGTATCTTTCTGATTGGAGTACGCGGTACCCTAGCGTGGTGTATTTTACCGTAGCGACGAATATCGCGCCTTGATCATAATAATTTTCGTCAGTACATGCAGCTCCAAACATGCAGAACGCGTTCCCCTTACCCTTCTTGGCTTTGTAGACAAGGATCAGACTCTCCTCATCAAAGAATTCTATATCCAGTACATCTATCTCACCCGCTTCTTCGCCAAACTCCACACAACACTCTAAAAGTGAGAATTGAATGTTATCGCGCACTTCGGTCACGTATCGCCCGTACGGCATTCGGCTGATACACACTTTTTTGTATATATTCAGTTCACAAAACCTGTCGCAGCGAAACGAGTCACTCACAAAACGTTTGTCCTTCCCAACTCACATGGGTGGTAAGATACTGCAGGTGGTGCTCTGGCTATAATGACCGAATTTAGATCAATGTCACCCCATCTTGAACACCATGCTGTTTACCTCGTTTTGATTCCTAACCACTCTCTGGCGGACGAGACGACACGCTCCTTGTGTGACAACTGAGTTTGCCTGTGGCGGAGTAGCTCCACCATCTACCGACATTGTAGCGGATCGAGCAGCGGCTTGAGAAGCTTCTCCAAAGATTCGCTGACAACGGCAAGCGATTTCCTGTACCAGCGCGTCCAGGTTCTTGTCCAGATCGGAAAAATCATTAGACGAGACTTTCTGAAACAATTATTTGACCTCATGTAATGGTTGCGAATATCCACTTCAAAATAAAACCTACTGGCTGCCACGATGTTTGTGATGGGTCTTGCAATGCGGCACGAGCCATTTGTATCACCTCGTTAAGCGCCTTACCGGAGCTTTGGGGTGGTCCAAAGTATGATAGATCTCCAGGTTTGAATTGTGGAAGTGACCCCGTGAACCATTCGTCAATCTTACTCGTCACGAGTCCGGATATTAAGTAGCCGTTGACTTCGAGGATATCGTGATCTGGGTTAGTGTGTGACTCCGCACTCGGATTCGCAACAATGGTTTCTGAGGAATTTTCAGACAGGAGGTAAAACGTGTTAACATGTGCTACAAACCATGTCGAATGAAAGACAGGAACTGCTTGAACGCCCCAAGTTCTCTCCTTGCTTCATCAGCCAGCCATGAAGAAATGAATATGCCACGCTCAATCATCTTCAGGCAAGAATTCACATAATCAGAATCGAGGTCAAACAATATGAATTGAGGCCTGGTTTGAAATTGAAACCCGCTACGTCACCTTGACTTTGAGGCTACTCACATGGTTGACCAGCCAAGAATTTCGTCCAGGATAATATGCAGTCGCTGGAAGGCAGGGACGATGCGTGTAGTTGCATGATCGCGCATCCGCATTAGAGATTCGGTGACTGAGGAATCCCATTTTTGAAGATTCTGAAAGGAGTGTGAAACGAGAATATAATGATCGAAAGGAGCCTACCCGCTCGCTGTTGTGTTCACTGCTGGTAATGAAATCCGTTAGCCCATCTGACCCAGACCCTGTCAGAAGCAGGGTGGTGAGGTCTAGGATGACATTGGGATCCGGATCTGTGCAAGCACGAATGTGTCATCCAAACAACGACCTGGAATACACCACTGACTACCGTATTGCTCCCTGAGTCTTCTCTCTAGAGCCTGCACCCACTTGACCCCGATGTCCCTAGCCCCGGTGAATGAATCCGATCCAAACCAACCTTCTCGCACCTCGTTGATGACGCGCATTGTATACCACATCAATTCGCGAGCAGCTGATGACAGTCGCGCGAAATCGCGCACTTTGGGTGTGGCAAGGAGCGGGATCTCAAGGACGAGAGGTTGCATTCCAGTCAATAACAGGTCAGAATCAACTGACTGTGGGTGAAGGAATATCAGTGGTTTACAGGGGTGTTTGAACGCAGTAGCTGATGGCAATCCACCGGGGAGAACCACAGATCCAAGGAAATAACTTCCGTCTAAGAAACAATGAAGAACGCCCCGCTGGTCAATCAGAGTGAGTAAGCTGTCTTCGTCTTCTTGTGCCTGCGGGTGAGAATCTGTCTCTTCCATTCTATCGTGAGTACCACGACCTTGACTTGAGGATGCAATGGATGCATCTTCCAGGAACGGGACTAGAGCTGGCCAATGCTTGATCAGTGCTGGGATCAAACGCTGTGAAGCAGGCCGTATGTGCGTCCCTTGAAAAGCGAATAAATCGGTTGCACTAGACGATAGGTCAGTAATAGAATGAAATTGATCAGATTGACCCACGTCATGTTTTCATCGTTTTCCTTGAGATGATCGAGTAAAGGCAGTATTTTAAGAATGGACAACGCCGAACCAGTCTGAACAACGGCTGAAGTCTTGGGTCAAATTTTCGTGAATAACTCACCTTCACCCCATTCCGCTTGAATATGTCGGGAATGACACCGCTTGCGGGTGGGTGGTGACCAGCGAACCACCAAACACCAGCGATGATCTGAACAGTTTGGCAGGTACTTTGTTCACCCGGTATGGACAGACAACGTTCGATATGCCCATCTTGAACGGAATGAAGAGTGATGTTTGCGGAGTCGCGAACTACTGCTATGGTCTGCCCTGCCGAAGCATCATGACGAACTGGAAGGAATGCGAGAACAAGGTACAAAGACTCACCGCTTGGACTCCAGACTAAATCAGCGATCGTGGCTGAAGTATCATCATCCTCTCCAACATCTACTTCCCATTTCTTTGAGCCTTGTAGTTTCCAGAGGCTCAGCTTGTCGCGTCCACCAAGTCGCGATATCAGGACGATCAGATCTTTGTCCGGACAACAGGATGAAGAGAATAGTCGGCATGGCGACGGCAACTGGAGAGTAGCAAGCGACGCAAACGCATTGCTTTCCATGGGAGAAACACAAAATTTAAGCACGACCAAGAATATTTTCTTGGAGACGTAAAGTGATTCGAAGAAGTTAATTATTAGCCTTCGCGGTGTCAAACAGAGAGGCTTCGCGCCACGCGAAATGGGGCTTCTGTCGAAAACTAGACAAGTGACGTGGTCTGGAATTCCACGCCAAGTCACTAAACTGTCCATTTCTTGTCTTTCTTGTGTTTCCCCACTCTCCCATTGGCATCACCCTTTTTCGCTCTGATGCCTTCCCCGCGCACCTTCTTTGCAGATAAATCCTGCTCGAATGCGCTCACTGCGCATGACCTTGACTTTGGGCTCTGGTTTGGTCGGCTGGATAAGTTGCTCTGTGCCCTAATCTTCCCTGGCCTAGCAGCCTTCTTCGCTGAGCGGATAGCAGCATTGAGAATAGCGCTGTCTCCAATCTCTTTATCTACTTCCATGGCCATCTTACGTCGCTTCGCCCTGCGAGATAGCCCGGCATATTTCTCTCTCTTCGGCTGAAAGCACCAGCGTCGATAGAAATAATGTGATCTAAGCTTTCGTACCAACCTTGGAGATATCTTCCGTGGCTTTCTCTTTCGACGGTGCAAAAATTGCAGCACCACGTTCGTGATATTGTTTGCTTACAGCTGGACGTGCGAGCGATCGCCATTAGTCCGATTCCCTCGATGAAACTACTTGTCCAACCTGCTGCCCTTGACCTCTCTTGTTCAGTCTGGAACCAGGTCCTTGCAGGTCTAGAGAAGATTTCAGCTTCATGGTCAATCATGTTCTGACTTTTTCGCAATTCCATCTCTGCCCGTCTAATCTAAGCATTGAAATGAGAAGGAGCCAACGAGGCTGCTATGAGAAGAGGGTCGTACTTGCTTTTCTTCTTTCTCCTCTTGGAGGATCGAAGCTATTTCCGGCTTCAAATTTCCCAATTTCTTGACCCAACGCGAGAGTACATCTATCGGAACGATTCGATGTCTGATATTATCTTCCTCGTCACTGTGCTTAATGACAGCCTTCAGCATTTTCCGATCGCCCTCCCCAACCAAAGTCAATGACCTAATCAATTCAGAGAGATATCCTGAATTAAAGAGGCCCCACGCACCGACCAGACCTCCCTGCTCTGGCTGTCCGACCCACTCGGTGGAGATACTGCGCTAACTGATTAGGCATGTCATAGTTAATCACAGTCTCAATCCCTTTGATGTCGAGTCCACGAGAAGCCAGGTCTGTTGCCATGAGGAAATTAACTTGTCCATCCCGGAAGAGCCGTAGCGCTTCGAGACGCTTAAAGCTTGTTTGTCAGAAGTCCGGGAGGCAGAGAGATGACTTGCCTGCTCTTGTGTAAGGTCCCCGTGTAGTTCCTCGGCCTTCATGTTGAGCAAACCGAAAACAATACGAATCTGGTGGGCAAGCTTCTTACTACGGAAGAAAACAATGACACCTTGTTTAAATGATCTTTTGCAGAGAGTCACGAGCAGGGCAGTCCGAACTGCTTCCTTCTCGGCACGAACTCGCACAAATTCCTGAACGAGCCCTTTCACCGTTCTGTGCTTTGGATCGACGAACAGGCGGACGGGTTTGTTTAAGGACATCTTGACCAACTCATCGACGGAATCTGTCATCGTAGCGGAGAAAAGCATTGTCTGCCGCGACACAGGGCAAGCTTTGATGATTTCACCAAGTTCATCAGCAAAACCTTCCGACAGCATGCGGTCGGCTTCATCTAGCACAAGGACATCGAGTGCATCGAGTGCGAATGAAAGCGAATTACGAAGGTGATCAATGAGCCTGCCAGGTGTCGCGATTACAACATCTGGAAACGTTCGTAATGCTGCTTCCTGGGATTTCAGAGATAGGCCACCTAAAATATATTGATGAATGTAGCCCGATGCGAAGATGAGATCTGCTGACCGGCTGCTAAACAGCATCGAATGTCGGTATAAGTGGCCAGCTTAGAACTAACTTCGAAACATTGAACTGCGAGTTCTCTCGTAGGTACCAGGATGAGACACCGCGTCGCAGCTGCATGTTTCCCTTTCTCTCGATACAGGAGACGTTCAAGTAAAGGGATGACGAACGCTGCTGTCTTTCCAGAACCCGTGACAGCACTTCCAACGATGTCCTTGCCTAAAAGCGCAACAGGGATGGTTGCGGCCTGAATTGGGGTGGGTGATACGAACCCAAGGGTATTGAGAGCCTTTTGGATAGGACGTGACAGGTTCATTGTCAAGAAGGAGGTGTGGGTGTTCCGGTGGACTTCGGGTGTAAAGAAAGCTGCTTTGCGATCCTTCTCCGCCTGGGTCTCGACTTCCGAACTATCAAAGGATTCAGTGTGCTCTGCGGCACTGACTTGATCCTCCTCGTCGGATGTTGCTAATGGATCCTCGTCTTCTTCATCCTGGGACGCGCCCACTGGTTGGGGAATGGACGTTTCATTCGAGAGATAATCGTTACTTCCGACGCTACTTTGTTCCTCAATATCGTCTTCATCGTTGCGTTTACGCTTGGCGCTGGCTTGCTCCTGCTTCCGTCGCTGGATGATCTCATCTATGGATACTGGATCCTGCAGGTTATTCAACAGCTCAGCCACGACCAAAAAAAAAAAAAGAATACTCACAAGTTTGGCTATTTTTTTCACGACATCCCTTGACTGATCAAACTGAAGCAGCTCCACATATGGGTCCTCCAAAAGGTCAAAGCGAAAGTCAGGATCTATACGGTCTTCTTTCTCATCATGGCGCTTTCCATTGTGTTTTTTTGTGCGTGTTTCGTCGTCAGATTCCATAGTCATGATGAAATCCATGACAGGCGGAGAGCATATTGCCAAATAAAGGCAAATAGCTTGGTCCAAGGCACCTGGCCCAATGTCACATCTTGCAGTCACATGAGTGAGCTACCCCTGCCACCCGAGTTGGAGCGTCTCTCCACGTTCATTGATTCTCATATAGAATGTCTGGCGGGCTCTAGCAGCGAACTTCGTACCATTGCGCTGCATGCAGCAAAACACGTCTTCGATTGGGGTAGGTGGTCATCTTTGAACAATTATCGAGAGGTTAAAGAAAGAGCCTTTGACCAGCCCTCGAGACAGAAAAGTCTTCGAAACCTCATCTAGGAACACTATTGACTACGCTCGCTGAAGCGACCCCACCACAGACAAGATCCCAAGCACGTAGCACCAGGCGCAGTCCAAACCCAGCGCAGAAGCCTCGAAAGAAAGTTGACATCCGAGTAACGCCGCTTCCATCCCTCTTCATCGAGGGCATGAACATCGATCAGATATGGCAACAATTGGACCTGAGAACAGCGCGCGTGTGTGAGAACTTGCAGACACTGCTCGGCGAAGACGAGGGCGAAAATATAAACGTGGACAGAGAAGACGGCGATAGCGAGGGAAGTGATGAAGTCGAGGACGAGGACGGGGACGAGGATGAGGACGAGGATGGGGATGGGGATGAGGACGACGCCGAAGAGGCGATCTGGGAAGAGATCAGTGACAGGGAAGAGGATTGTAGTTCAACAGTGGAAGACATCGTCAACCTTCGCGATGAGGGTTCTAATTCCGAAGACGAAGATTATGGGCCTCCGACCTCGATGTTGGGTGTTGTTCATGGCCGGAAACGAAGCCCACCTGGGTCATACTCGCAGGGACACTCAGACCTTGACGACGGCTTTTTTGACCTTGCGGCTTTCAACGCTGAAACTAGCGAGGTCGAGGCAAAGAAGGTACACAAAAGAAAACTAAGCTTTGCTGCAGATGAAGATTCTGTAGATGAATCCGAGATAGATCTATTCGGCTCTATCGATGACTCAATAAGCCAAGGCGTGGATGACGGTTTTGGTGAGTGAGTCATCAGACACTAGGGGCTGTTACTCATCGCACCAACAGTGCTTTTTTACAAGGACTTTTTTGAACCACCTTCGGGATTACGGAACAGAAATACCAGGTCCACAAAAGTTCGATTCCATGAGCAGGTGTCTGTCAAAAAGATAAAGGCGGTCGGAAAGGGCATGCCTGTCTCTTCCATGGACGACGCGGACGAGGACGAGGACGAGGGCGAGTGATAACGGTAGCATTTCTTGAACTTGTCTAGCAGATCAGTCACGTGATATACGATAATATACTGCGTACCACAGCTTTCCGTTTGTTCGACAGCTACAACGATCATATGCCACTCTTCAACAAAAACAAGACAGTCATCCCGCCCGTCCAGTCCGAGCTCGCACCACCGTCTGGTGTGTCTCGCGGCTCATCGCGCACTACGTCGCCTCTCCCTAGTTACCGCTCCAGTGCCAGCACGTACGTGCCAAGCAGAGACGGAGTTGACCCATACAACACGATGGGGTGGTCAAAGTTCCAGAATGGGATCGACAGTTATGAGCCATCTGTCAAAACAAGCACCAGCGATGCTCAGGGCGAGCTGGACCGGGCCCGCGGGGAGCTGTTCGCTGGATACAAACCGGAAAAGGCTGGATCTGGCCGTTTCTTCGATGGTCCCGATATTGGGAGAGAACCTCTTCCCGGCGAGGAAAACGAAGAGGACGTGGAAGGGATCAAACAACAAACAAGGTTCCTGAAACAGGAGAGTGTTAGCTCGACCCGAAACGCACTTCGGATGGCTCGTGAGGCCGAAGAAACCGCGCGAGGGACTCTGGGTCGCCTTGCAGATCAATCTGGTGCGCACGATTTATTGTCGAACTCCACTTGGTTGATTATCATATTTTTGTAGAGAAATTGGCCAACACTGAACGCCACCTTGACGTATCCAAGACTCATACTCTGCGGGCAGAAGATCAGATTGACGAGCTCAAGAAGCTCAATCGATCGATTTTTCGCCCAGCGATCACCTTTAACAAAGATGCCAAACGTGCTGCTCAAGAGGCCAAGATACAGCAACGCTATGAGGATGAAAGGCGTGAACGAGAGAAAGCAATGTTGGATATCAGAGACACTCAAAATCGTCTCGGCCAGGCATCTACCTACGGAAACCAGGATGGGGAGGAAGGGACAAGCGGAACTACAGGACAGCTAGCAGCAGAGAAGGAGCAAAGGAAGCGCTATCAGTTCGAAGCGGGAGCTTCAGATGATGAAGTTGAGGATGAACTAGACAACAACCTCGACGAGATCTCCAAAGTTACAAAGAGCTTGAAAGCCCTCGGGACTGCCATGGGACAGGAACTTGACGTACAGAACAAACGACTCGACGTCATTGCAGACAAAGCTACGAGTCTTGATAGCGGCGTCTTCAGACAGACTCAGAGGGTAAGGCGGTGTTGTATCCTCAATATGGTATCGAAAGGTATTGACGCTTTCTGCAGCTCAAAAGAATCAAGTAATCTTTCACGTCAATACGGGCTCTGTGTTTTCAATACCCAAGACTGCGCGGTATAGTGACTACTCTAGTAGGATTGAGTTAGATACCTAACTGACAGTATTGACATATATCTGAGTTGTTACCGACCGCAGTTCAAGAACTGGTTTCATGTGAATATTAATGTCGTAGATCATATACACTACGGACCGATGAACAGTATATCATGCCGTCAACTGACAATGTGGAATATGTACCTGACAACTTGACTATTGTGAGAACTTGGGATGGGTCAAAAAAAAAGGGTGTGATCTCCTTCGTCTGAAACATTTCTACTACTTAGTATACCCCCAGTACACGCTCTACGCTGTAATATGCGCTCCTTTCAACTACTATCGCTCATTTTAGGTGTTTTCCTACTAAGTTTATCCTCTTCTGGTCAAGCTGAACGACTTGCTCGACACCGACACATCAGCAAGCTCACTGGCACGCTCGATGCAAAACACAAAAGAGACGTAGATGCTACCTTTACATACTTTTCCGCTGGACAGTGAGTCTATAATAAATACCCTGCAAAACCCTCACTCAATGTCCCTCTACAGAGGCGCGTGTGGCATCACGAACAGCGCCAGTGATTTTGTACGTGGTGTTCTTGTGTTACGTTGTCACCTCCAATCGCTCACCCCGCGTGATCAGATTGTTGCATTAAATTCTGCTGTATGTTTGACTGGTGTTCATCTTGACGTGATGCTCATTCATGCAGGAATATGACGGTGGTGCTCATTGCTTTGAGATGATCACAATCACCGTCAACGGGAAAACCTCACAAGCCCAGATCACGGACGAGGCAAGTCGACAAGTTTGTCAGGCTGCACAATTCACTGATGCCATCCATCCCTAGTGTCCTGGCTGCTCGTATGGTGGCCTGGATTTCAGCGAGGGTCTTTTCGAATACTTTGCATCACTTGGAGTGGGGGAACTTCATGGTTCCTGGTCCTATAATAGCGATATCACTTCGTCAAGCTCGACGTCCACGTCATCGACTACTAGTTACACTCCTTGGACTTCTGCTACTGCCACCACCTCGTCTTTGACGACTTTGTCGGCCACGATGACGACCTCCGGGATGTCCACGAATGTCCCATCCCCCATATCGACTACATCCGCTGTTCCTCCCCAGGATCCGCAGGTGATCCCGCAAATCGATCTCGCGTTATTGGAGCTGGGTGCACTGCTTCGGGCATCACTGCAGCTTCAAATTTGAGACTTGACTAAATTTTTGTTCACACCAATTGGTACGTTACGGAAAGAGGTTATGCTATGCAGATCTATCCATATTGTTGACCTTTGCGACGATTATGTAGGTGATTGATCTAGTTATTCCTGGGTAATAGCCGCCTGAACAATTCGCAAGAAAGCACTTGTATCCTTTTCGTCGGGTTCTCCCTTCCTTCCTTTCCAAAGGTAATAAAGACCTTTTATACTATCAGTGAGCGCTGCGTCCTCTGCTCGTGGGTGAGAACAACATTCAGAAAGTGGAACTCCGTTAAGCTTGAACGCCACGGGGGAAACGATTGATGCATCTGGATATCTCTTGGGTAATGGGGGTGTTGCCAGTTCGGAGCCCGTTGTAGTCTGGTCCGTAGAAGTGTCAGTGAAATAAGGTGAAGGTGGTTGCACTATGTATGGAGAGTAGGAGTCCTTCCTGGGAGAAATTGTGCTAAGAAGATGCGCAAGCAAGTTCGGGGATGGGGGTTCGAGCTTGGAAGCAAGAGGACGAGTGTGGATGGCATGGACCGGAATGTCGATGGTTGAATCATTGTGGGATGGGAATGGAGAGGCAGATATGTCGCCAGTGGCAATGACATGCTGGACCTTGCGGTGGGTGGGTAAAGGGGAGGGTACCGTGGAATCAGCAGAACCTAGAGGTAGCGAGTTGAGAACATCTGCAGGAGACATTACAACGGAAATAGCAACCTTGCACGGAAGAGTACTGTGCCCAGTACGCATCCTCTCCGTCGACAGCATCGGTGCCACTTTGTGGTGAAGTGGAGTTCGGCTCGTGTCCAGCGGCCCCGTAGGCATCCCAGTATGAGTCGTCATCACTACCGTTAATATTATTGGCTTCAGCTGCAGCAAGATCGAGGGACGACGAACGTCGCGGATCGGAGCCAGCGTGACGTGCGGAACGGCTGACAAGTGACTCCTCTGGAGTTGAGAACGAGGAGGATGGGAATGGCATCAAACGGAGGTCGTGATACCTCCAGCCGTGGCTGTCATCCCAAAGAAAGAGCATGCGCAGACCCTGTGTGTTCGAGGATATCTGCACATGGGCCAAAGTAGAGTCGGGATCTGATGTATAGCGAGTTGGATAGTTGTGGTGATCGGGGAGGGGTGGCAAGTGGTCAAAGAGGTCGATGGCTTTGGGGTTGTCTGGGGATGGCCAGCACAAGTATTCGACAGGCGAGGAGGGGGTTATTTGGAGGAGGTGGTGTCGCTGGTGAAGGGGGAAAGAGATGAGATG
>JBBPTB010000322.1:0-24519 GCA_038093875.1 Boletus tylopilopsis | reverse complement strand
CTGACCTCGAGGCTGATTACGTAATCCTCTCTTCTTCCGCTGCCACGCTCAGGACTGTAAGCCCATGGTTAGTACTACCTTTGCTAATGTTGTACAGTTCAGGCAAGGTGCTTCGAGAAAAGGATCTCGGCCCACGAAGTCGATTCCGATCATCATGCTATGTACTCTGAATCTTTGAAACATGCACTAAACCAATAGATATCTCCACCGTTGCATTCTAGGCTCTCGAGCATGATCGAAATGATCATCCATGTCATGTCATGGATGATTTTCCTTTTTGTGTTCTTTAGGGATCCGTCGAGATTGCAATGGCCATGGCGTCACAGTCATACGGGTGATCGGTCTGCATCGCGACTGCAACATAACAACTGGCGATGACAACTCTTCACTGCTAAATTTTACCATCCGGCAGAATGATTCCGCTTTTCTATTTCACGGCGCTGGTCGCCTCCCAGGCACTTGCAGCCCCAGCCAATTCCACTCAATCATTCGACCCGACGCAAGCTGCCTCTGCCACTTTTTTATCCTCCCAAACTACTTCGTATACTGACACCCTGAGAGTCGTTACTACCACCTCTACTTCCTCTCCGGCATCCACTTCATTCTTGCACCCTACTAACGCCACGTCTCCTCTCCCGTCTAACGATCTGTCAAGTACGGCGCCAGTTACTTCGCTTTTAACTCTTGCCTCGTCCACTTTACCTGCCACGACCTCAGCCACGTCCGCGTCACCTCCCACCTCTACTATCTTTGTGACCGATGTGGTCACTGCTTTCGAGGCCACCACTGTCGATCCGACGCCAACTTCGACCTCCACCATACTCGTAACGGCGACCGCGACGGTAACTGCATCCCCTACCCCTTCCTGGGACACCGTGACCCAATGGGCCGCACCGCCGCAAATGACGGACCTCTCCACATTCAACATCACAAACTTCCCCACCGGCCAACGAAACCTCCACCTCGTCGCTCAGATCCCGTCCGAAGCCATGTCCACCACCACTAAATCCCTTCGACCCCACTCCTCTCCCAACGTTATCACCGCATCCTCATCCACGCTCCTCCAGCTCGTTTACCCTGCCCACTCGGTCAACCCGGGCAGCAAACCTGCCGGCGGCGCCGGCTTTTATGCGACCCCACTCAATCTCGCCGGGGCGCACAACGTCACGCTAGACTATAGCGTCTTCTTCCCCGCCGATTTCGACTGGGTCAAGGGAGGTAAGCTGCCGGGACTGTTTGGCGGGCATACGGGGTGCTCCGGCGGTGCCTCAGCCCGGGACTGCTTTAGTACGCGACTGATGTGGCGTCCGCACGGCGTGGGCGAACTCTACCTAGTACGTATCCCCCCACCTTTTTCCTTCCTTCCTTCCTTCCTTTCAATTTCCTTCTTTGGACATCGTCGGGGGATGACATTTAAATTGGTTTAGTACGCCCCCAAGGACAAACAATCCAAAGCGCTGTGCGAAGACGCCCAGTCCGTGTGCGATACGACCTACGGTTTCTCCATCGGCCGAGGCGCGTTCAATTTCACCGCTGGCGGCTGGACGCGTCTCTCGCAAAACGTGCTCTTGAACACCCCCGGACAAAACGACGGCGGGTTCTCGCTCGCGGTCGATGGGCGATCGGTGATCCACAGGACGGACATGTTTTATAGGAACAGCGTCGCTCAGCGAGCGGACGACGACGGCGGCGACGATGTTGTTGCACAGCCTGCAGAGTTTCTAGGGCTTTTCTTCAGGTGATGTATTGTCCGCTGACCGAGAGACCGAGAGATGTGCTTATCCTTGTATCCTCCCTCAGCACGTTTTTCGGAGGTCACGGCGATGCATACGCTACGCCGAAACAGCAATATGCCTGGTTCAAAGACTTTGCAATCACCCGCCACGATTAATGTCCGGCACGTTCTAATCTCATCAAGAGAGGATCTAGGGGGGGTGACAGGGGTGTACGCTCTATCTTCTAGAAAAAACGACGCGACAACACAGCAAGCACGAGTCCGACCAAAAAAGCAAGCATAAACGCGATCCCTTTCAGCTGCCACATCTCCACCGGGCCCATCTCCACCGTCTCGACCAACAACTTTTCGAGCTCTTTCGCCATCGACCCCATTCCAAAGACCGATTCTGCACGTCGTGTCGACCGTTCCGCCAACGACGTTCGCTCTGGTTCATCCATGCAACAGATTTCCTCGAGCGCATCCGCCCAAACGCCGGGATCAGGCGTGCGAAGCCAGCCTGTTCGTTCCTCCGGCGGCTGATCCACGATGCTCTCCGTCGGCCCCCCACTATCGCACGCCAAAACAGGCAGTCCACAAATCATACCCTCGACGGGACCGATCCCAAAGTGCTCGTTCTCCGGTGTGTACAAGAGCGCGATTGTAGACGAGGCGCGAAGGAGGGCGGATCGTTGCGAGGTGGTAAAGTTTAAGAGGAAGAGGATGTCTGGTTCGTCTGTAGTCGTCCCTGTGAACGCGGGTACGGTGATGTTGGATTGTGGCGGTGTGATGACGGTGAACGACAGCTTGCTTGATCGTGCACGTTCGACGAGAGTGTTCAACGTGCGAATGTTGTCCTCGAGGCGTGGGTCATATCCACCTAGAAAGTGAATGAGATGACATCGAACAAATGACCGACACGGATACCTACCGGTAAGAACGAGGCGCATGTTGCGCGTCAAGTGTTGCACTGAAGGTTTGTCTCGAAGGAGAGCAAAGGCGTCGATGGCGAGCGCTGCATTCTTCTTCATCTCAAAACGGTTCAACGAGACCAATGTGGGTCGCTTCCTTGACAAACTTGAGAACAAGCGTCGGACATGCAATAGAGGTCGTCTTACGATGTCATCTGGACGACTTCTGGCGCTGTCCAGTCGATCGGTGCTTGGTAGGCCTCAATGTTGATGCCTGGATAGACGACCTCGGGCGTCGACGTGATGGAACTGAGATGAGACTGTGTAATGCGTGCGGTGAACTTGGAGTTGGCGACGAGCGTGTCAGCCTGTCCTATACAAAAGGGGGGCAGGTTAGCACGTCCACGACACCAAGACAAATCACATACGTGTCGTCACCTCCTCGAGCCAATCCATCGGGTAACGATACAGCGCTTTGAGCAGGCCGACTTTTCTCTTCTGAAATGCGCCTTCGACGAATGCGCCATGTGCGAGCAGCTTGTCTGGGAAGTGACAATAAAAAAGGACCCGCTTTCCGGTGAACGTGCGGAGGAGGGGTATACACGTCGAGAGCTGGTCTACAAAGAAGACGTCGTGTTCGGGTGCAGGGGGGCGACAAAGAAACTGCGTCAGCGTCAGGTGAAGCTGTCGTGCGTGTGCAAACAGAATATGGAATTTGCCATGCCAATGTCGCGGAAAAGGTGGGACGACGTGGTGTACGCGGAGGGTGCCTGTTCAAAATGGATGAGAGGGTGGTCGAGAGAGCGACTGTGTGTGCGGTTATTCACCGTCTCGGGTCTCGTCGAAACAGTGATTCGGGTCGTGGTGCGAGGTGTAGATATCGACGGTATGACCAAGTGACTGTAGGCCGAGCGCTGCGTCCACGACGAGCCTCTCAGCACCGCCTGGGTGAAGAGTGGTTGGAATTCGTAGTGTTATGGCACGAGGAACACACCGATTCCCAAGTCTGGGTGGACGAATGCGACGCGCAGTTTCGACGGCGTCATTGCTGGCTTTGAGACGGCTCTATGGAGAGGAAACCCCAATTGGACTGTCGTTAGATGGTCGGTCCTTTGCTGCTGCTATGTGCACGATGTCGGGCGTCACTGCCGAGGTTGAAGCGAAGGATGGTGAGATATACTGTACAATCAACCGACAACATGTTGCGCAGTAAGACCGCTAAAACTCGTCTCTCTTCGACCTCATACGGGGCTCAAGTACATCTACCCTCAGCACGCCATCCAAACCTTTCAGCGCCTGCACGACCGTGTCCTTCTGCGTCCCGTCGTTTGCGCGAGGCGCCGTATACACAAGCACATCCGACAACTCGCCAGCGGGCTTGGAGTATTGGAGGTCGTGGAGAGCTGGATTGGCGCTGGCGAGACTAGATGGGTTCGAGAGGAACGGCGACGTGGTCGCAAACGTGACAGCGAGGTTTATAGATGATGTTTGCATCGTGGATGACGGCTAAATCTGAAAGTGAGTGCGATTCGTTGTTTAGCAATTCTGTCGAGCGACGCCTACGTGTGGATTGAATTCAGCGATGTCAGTGAATGGGAAATGCAGAAACAACGCCTGATCTGTCTATAATGAGGCAACTATGACCTGAACGGTGCGCTCCGGAGATCCGGGGAATTGTGTTGCTATGTGAGGTCCTGCTAGTTCACTAGGCAATATTAACGTTCACTTTGAATGATCTAGAACTGGATATCCGCCACCAATCTTTTTGCTGGCGAAGAGTGCGATGGCCGACTATCAAGCAGCTCAAATTGCAGACCCCAAGTACTTACTAATGTTGCTGGCAATTGGGAGTCCAGAAAAATAGGTATAGCGGAGAACGGCGCAGGATCTTTCAAGGATGTACATCATGGCCAACATACAATCATATCGTGTCTGCAACCAACAGCGAATAGTAAGTACATCCGTCTTGCGGATAGAATGGCGATGATCTGATTCACGAGTATCTGGCACGCTTCGCAGGAGGAAGGCAAAATTCGTCAGAACTCACAGACTTCGCGAGACGATCTTCCAGCATCAGCATCGTGTCATTTTGGTCGTCCGACACCGCGAGTGCTGCCGCGGAAGAAGCTCGACTTGACTGCATCAGTTAGAGACGGTCGTTGCCCCGAGATGGCTCCATGAGGAGGCGGTACGCGCAAGTTGTTCGGGTTCGTTCAACCTTCGATCAGACTAACTACCTTGTCTCAGACTCGGAGGCGAGCAAGAGTGTGTCTCGTAGGGTCCAATTGCTGGGCCCCGTAGTACCTCGTGTTCTTGAGAAGCGCCATAGGGTGACTCCGAAGGACTAACACTGGACTACTAGTCCCTGGGACCAGATATATACGCAGAGACGCAGCTTGTGTTAACGATACCTAGACAACTGTACTTATCTTGTTATTCACGTCCCGTCCAATAAGCAGAGTGTTTGGTCGTGTTTGTGATTGTCAAGTCACTCAGTCATTGCGATCTTACCTCCCCCCGGTTCGACCGAACCATTGACCAGAAATCAGGTGGCAATGGTCGTAGTAGAACAAAGATCACCGTCGTGTGAACCATCGTGTTCTGGTTAACAACAATCTGGTCGAGAATGATTGCAAGCAACCTGCAAATACAATTGCAGACAGGGTACTGCGGAGCGGCCACACGAAGGGAACGTACGTACGACTTGCATTAATGATTGCGAATATCAGGATGGGCCAAGTGAAAAGACCCAGCCAGTTGCGGGTCAGCGCGGGTGCCTATACACAGCGTAATTCGGGAAGCTGAGGGCCACGCACCCCGTGGCTTGGAATGAGGTTACAGTCGACCAAATGAGTAAGTTAAGTTCAGCTACTGGAAGGAGACGCGAACTTGAACGCCTTTAGTAACTATCTAGCAGGCTTGGGCTCTGTCGAGCCGCGACCGTATCACAGTAAGTATCCATGAAGAGTTGCATTCTCTGAAACACGAGGAGGCTCGTTTCCCTGAGACCCGCACGTTATGGGCTCCCAAATTTACAACTCATGGGTAAGTTCTTTCGGTGACCATTTGGCCGCTCCGCAGCATCGTGCATATCAACCCCGTCGTCAAAGCACAGTAGTCTACTCGCTGTGCTTCTGAATGAACACATAACATATAGTTTGTTTCATGTCGCCGTACTCACCCAGATTGTTGTCTGCCAAACCACGAAATGAGGGGCCGCGCAACGGTTGTCTCCGATTTAGTTTGGGCAGCTGTACGAAACCTCAATTTCAGTCAGTGGGTACATCCGTTGTTCGGCTCAGCGAGCGCTGATATGTAACTAGTTCTTCACGACGGACGACTGTTTCATGTGGTGCATTCTATTTTCCGATCCGCAGCAAAGCATGGAGAAACGGGCTACTGGTAGTGTTGTCCTCCACAGCACCCTCATAGTGACGTTTTCGGTCTTGCTTTATTCTATTTACCACGTTGTTCGGGACATTACCGTTTCGGTCATTGGTCATCGATATCGTTCGTTGACGTTGGTCCGCGGAAACACTTTGGTGAGGCATTCGGTACTTTGGATCTCACTCAACCATATATCTATTCGAGAGTCGTGCGGTGAGTACATTCCATGAAGTGAGGTATAAAACTATTGTCATGACGTATATTCTCTTGAATCTGACGTCGTTTCCGCAGTACACCGTAATTGATCTCGTGTCACCTGTGTTTGAGGGCACAATGCTTCAGCCGATACAGAGGGCCTCCTGATGTATAAAAGGGGAGGAAGGAGCCTCCCTGGTCTTCAGCACTCACCTTTTATATTGACTCTTAAGCTCTCCAAAAATCCACTCGACTGCCAAATATGTTCCCCAGCCTTGCCACCCTTCTTCCCATCGTTGCCCTCTTTGCAGTGGCCACTGCGGCCCCAGATGCGCCAAACGCTCCTGCCGTCCCCAACTGTGCCGCTGCGGACTCGTACTGCTGCACCCAAAGATTCACTGTGAGACATCCATTTACCCTACCATTTCCCGTCGACAGTTCACGAATCTATTTGTTTGCAGGAGCCCGTCACGTTCACCAAGGTCCTTGACGACGGAACTCTCGTTGATACTTCCATCCCCGATCTTAGCTGCAACCCGGCCGGTGGCTCGTGCGCTGTGCAGCCTGCTTGCTGTACTGGAAACAAAATGGTGAGTCTACCCTCTGCGATGGCTCGCCATCGATTAGCAATTCGTACTGATGTCCTCCCGTTTTCCACTCCCGCTATGCAGGCTGGTCAGGTCAACGCTGTGTGCAAACCCGCCACCCCGGCGTGAATTGAACGCTAGATGCGCCCTTTCTTACATTCTCGCGCGTTTGTGGTTGTCGTTAGATATTTACGAGTCGCTCGAATAGGCCGATCTTGTAGCCTTGATATCGAACAGTTGATCCTATAGATAAGTCGCGAAATCATGGCGAGCAACTGTCAGGGAGGACTGAGCAAGACTCGGCCTTAGACCAACACCGAAACTCGCCGGATCAATATGCACCGGTAGGATCTCTTCTTCAGATATTAGATGCCTTTCGAGTTCAACGTACTAGGGAGTGACTGTCGGTGACAATGCTCAGCGCTCATATCCCACGGTAGCCAATTTTGCAACCGTGCCGATCCGGCAAGTATAACTCTGGCAATTTCAAAAAGATAAAGAGTCCGCGCCCCTTCGTTACTAGGTGTGACGCCGAGAACTTTTTATGGCGTCTGTTGTTGATCCGCCACCAGACTCCTTGAACTTGCAAGTACTCGGATCAACCATGTCTGGATTGCCAGGACAGCACGTTGGAGGTCGATTGTTTGAAAGTCTCAAGCTCGGCCAGGGGATGCAACGCAAGTTTGGTGTTCCCACTTCGTGATAACTCATTAGCACATGAGTACGAATGAAATTGTACTTACATAGTCAGAAACACCGATGCGTACTAACTGGAATCTTCCCATTGGTCGGGTCACTGCAAGTGTCAATTGAACACATTGTACCAGTACCCACGTCATGTGTGTTCTTCCGTTGAACTTCGGGTGGTTGTCCATCGGTCTAATCTGCTTTTGCTATGGGAATCAGACGAGGATCCGGCGCTTACAAGTTCGCACTCGAGCAACATATTGATGTTCAATAATGCTATTTCTTCTGAATTTCTGCCCCATTTTACATATCAAGAACTTTAGAAATCGCTCCGCTCAACCGACACTTATTTTATCCCATATTCAAAAAGGCACATATCCGACATCCACTTCAAGCATTGACGCTGATGGGGTCGCAAGAGAGGTTGATGAGACTGACCTGCAGGGACGAAGAAAAAAGAAAGCCATCAGTATTATGTTCGCATCAATCATGAACGAAACGCATGCGCTTATACTCACATCATTGTTGTTGTTACAGCAGACGGCTTGCTGGGTGCACTGCGCACCATTTCCCAGAATGCCGATGGGAGAGCACTCGACATTGAGGTTACCAACGTTCAGGCCGATGATACCAAGAATGCCCAAAAGGCCACCCAAAATTCCACCGTTGTAGCTGCCGGGCTGTGAAGAAATGGAACTTCATGAATCGCCGGCAGGGAAGGGGGGAAACGGTATGTCTTACGGCGATTGACTGGGTGTTGCAACAGTACACACTGCCGGAGTTGCAAGTGTAGCCGGTGCGAGCTTCGAGCGCGTTGGGCGCAGCGGCGGCAACTGCAGCAAGGGCAGCAATAGGAACAAGAGTAGCGACACGAGAGAACATGTTTAGCAGTAGAGAGAAGGCTGTTGAAGAGCTGAGGAGTTGTTTGGTGAAGACCAGTGGGCTGCTCGTCCCCCTTTTATATGCCAAAAGGGTCCCATATGGTTCGTTTTTCCCTCAACACCACGATAACAGATGATAGGGGGTCATGCATTAATCAGGTCATGAATGGCAGGAAGGAACGAGTCAAGTCACATGGTTCGCAAAATGAGGAACTCACGACAACACTTCTCGTACTTGTAATCACCGCCAAGGAATGTTGAGTAAACCGATGACGGTTGCGTGTGATGCGAACGGCGACTCCACATTTTATCCGTGCCTAACGAGCCCTATTCTGCGATGTACGAAAATATGAATACCTTTGCAACTTGACGAGTGGTCACGGTAAAGAAGTGGTATCTGATGCAGAGTGTGATGAAACATTGCCAAGTTCCTCAATCGAGTATAAAAGTGCCACTCCGAGTCGCGTCGAACGCAGATCTATCGGGGGCAGTGTGAACGCAATGACATAAATCGCGATGATCGGCAAGTCCATTCGTTGACTGTCATTGGACAGATAGGTTGAGGATTGCAATGCTGGCATTGTATGTCTTGGCGGATCACACGCAGCGCGCCCGTGATGGAATGTTTTCCTTGTTTGCTTTGTGTGAAATGTTGTTGGTTTCAAGGGGCATCAAGGTCGAGCTCCATGTTTATCAAAGTTATTGTCAGTGTGTTCTAGTAACTCCGCGCTTTCCCCGCTTCCGATTGATTTCAATCTTCAAATAAGCGAACGTAACCTGCTTTTTAAACAAACTGAGCGGAACGTTCTACCTGGGCAAGGAAGTACTTCAAGTCTTCTTAAAATCCCGAGTCTAAGTGACGTTGCATTGACGAAGATTTGGCATAACTTCAATGCATATGGGGGTATAACCTTTCAGAGAATCTGGCAATCGTTGTGGCAGGCTGCCCACTGATTGACCTCGAGGCACAGGCCTGCCCTCTCATGGGATCAATCGGATCACACCCATGCCCGGACTCGGAAATGAACGTGGTGTGCGCCCAATGCAGCGGCTGACCCTGCCTGGGCCGGGCTGGCTCGTTCGTCGACAGCCCAGAACTACCCAACGGTCCTTGGCAAATGTTATCTCCGCTGTGCTGCTTGTGCACTTTGTCGGCCGCCTTAAGTAATAATATCGATCACTGGACACGTTTTGACGGGCGCCGATGCTGTGACCCCTGGATTTTCCATATGCAAGAGCAGGGTCAAGTCCTTTCGCAGCGGATTCGATTCGATTTTGTTGGCTCCTGTTCCAATTGCAAGTGAGCTGGCAACGGTATTCACAAACGTGTTCACCGCGTTCATACGATGTTTCACAATAGGATTTTGTTGTTTCCATAACTGAATGACTCGGATAGGTTCGATGTCTTCGCATCAGCTGTTCGTTCAGGGGCACACGCGCTGTGGAAATGTGGAAAGGAGGTCCGAATGACCGGTTCACCTTCTTTGTCACCTTCCCTACCACTACTGAAGATATGTACATTCTCTTCGTGTCGCCGCTACGTCCAAGGCCGCCCAGCCGTTCCTCCGAATGCCGCACCAGTTCGATCCAATGCTGCCTCAGCAGTGTCAGCACTCACACTGTGATCTTGCACCACCAGGTGACGTATAGACAGTTGACATTACCAATGAGCAATAACACCGAATGAATGGCCTACGAACGCAATGAGTACTCGGCATGCCAGAATTTGAAAGGGGTGCATACCAGTTATCCAGATGTGAGAATCCAGGTACATATAAGTAATATTATGCCAGCGCTGCGAGATAAAGTCACCCGCGATGAATCGTATCAACAAGGATTTCGTTCATTCCTCTAACTGGATAGTATAAATCATTGTTTTGAAGTGCACTTTCTATGCAAATATTGTTGATTGCACTTCCCGGCGCCCTCGTAGCATCCACAGTCTGTCCTCCATGGAACTCGACGATGACGTGGGAATCCTTGGCCTAATCTATCCATCCTCGACGAAGACAATGGGTGCACCGGTGCACCTCCAACCATCTGACAGTAAATCGACACGCACAATGGACATCGTCACCGCTCGATCCGACGATGGCAGCGACGCAGTAAACATCGACTTGACACACCCGTGCCACCACCAGTCTCCTGTAATATGTCAGTGGTCACCACCATCCGAGTGGATGCGCAAATCGCACCACCATGACAGTGTCGTGTCGATGGCACCGCCGTGTGTCTCTACCTACACATGGCACTATGCGTGATATGTCCGCGATGCATCGGAGTGGCGGCGCATCGCACTGCTTGACGGACGACATAGTGGGCATTGACGCTGGCGAGACTAGATGGGTTCGAGGCCGCAAACGTGGCAGCGAGGTTTATACAGGATGTTTGCGTCGTGGACAACGGCTAAATCTAAACGTGAGCGGGATCCACTGTCTAGAAATTCTGTCGAGCATTCAGCGATGTCAACTCAAATCTGGTGAATGGGGAATATAACGTATTTCAGAACGGCGTGGAGATCTGGAAGAACTGTATTGCCATGTGAGATCTTGCTAGTTCGCCGGACGTTCACCATGTAACTACTCACCTGAATGACCCAGAACTGGTTTTGTGCCAGCTGCCGATATCCTTTCGATCGCTGGAAGTGCGATGCTCGACTAACAAGCAGCCCAAATTGCTGCAGACCCCAAGTACTTGCTAGCGTCGCTGACAATTGCAAGTCCATAGACATTCGGAAGAAAAATAGGTATAGTGGACAATGAAGCAAGATCTTTCGACGGTGTACATATCATATCGTGTTTGCAACCAACAGCGAAACAATGCATAGTGAGTACATTCGTCTTGGAGATAGAATGGCGAGAATGATCTTTCAACATCAGTACCATCTTGTTTCGGTCGTCTGACGAGTCCTGCAACGGAAAGAAACTCGTAGGCCCATGGTGTCCATCACGGAGAGCAAGCAGCGAACCAGATCGATGTATCCATTAATGATTGCAGCGGAGAGCGGTGTATGGCCAGTTTTATTGCGGGTTAGAGTGCCACAGCCAGAGGTGACTAGTAGGAACCCGACAACCTCCATCCGTGACCCTAATGCATACTCATTTTACATCACAGCGAACAAAATATCGTGAGGGAGTGGCGTATTCAGCGAAAGGAGGTGCTTTACGATCTTTGCATCCCCTTTCTCTGCAGCGAGACGGAGAGGAACGATCCCTTGAATATTCGACAATGCTGGACCGCAACCAAAGGCGACGAGGAGCGATATTATTTCCAGAGTTTCTGAATTGCCATCGGGAAAGGCGAGTATTGCATCGTGCAAGACGGTGTTGCCATTTGATCGTCTGGCAAGAATGTTTGCTTCTTGATCAACCACAATGCGTACTAAGATTCTTCCAAATGTTACGTTCACACTTCAACGATTGCATACTTGTTGAATCGGTTGCCGTACATCGGTCCAATTTGCTCTGCTACTGGAATAAATTTGGACTCGAAAAGCACAATTGATATTTTCAATAATACTATCCCTTCTGAATGCCCCATTTTACATATCAAGAACTTTAGAAACCAATCCGCTCAACCGACACCTTATTTATCCCGTATTCAAGGAGTGCATATCCAGAATCCACTTCAAGCATTGACGCTGATGGGGTCGCAAGAGAGGTTGACGAGACTGACCTGCAGGGAAGAAGAAAGAAATCCATCAGTATAATTTTCTCGTCGATCATGAACGAAAAACATCGCATAAACTCACATCATTGTTGTTGTTACAGCAGACGGCCTGCTGTGTGCATTGCCCACCATTGTTCAGAATGCCAATGGGACTGCACTCGACATTGAGGTTACCAAGGTTCAAGTTGATGATGCCAAGAAGGCCCAAAAGGCCACCCAAAATTCCCCCGTTGTATGTGCCGGGCTGTGAAGAAATGGAGCTTCATGAATCACCGGCAGGGAAGGGGGGAAACGGTATGTCTTACGGCGATTGACTGGGTGTTGCAACAGTACACACTGCCGGAGTTGCAAGTGTAGCCGGTGCGAGCCTCGAGCGCGCTGGGCGCAGCGGCGGCAACTACAGCAAGGGCAGCGATGGGAACGAGAGTAGCGACGCGAGAGAACATGTTTAGCAGTAGAGAGAAGTGTTGAAGAGCTGGGGACTCGAGGAGTTGTTTGCTGAAGACTAGTAGAATTGCTCGTCTCCCTTTTATACACCAAGACGTTCCCCATATGGTTCGTTTGTCCTTTGACACAACGATAACCCACGATAGGGGGTCGTACATTAATCAGGCCATCGATTGCAGGAAAGAACGAGTCAAGTCACATGGTTCGTAAAAGCAGGGACTTACGACAACACTTCTTGTCCTTGTAATCACCGCCAGGGAATGTTGACTAGACCGGTGGTTGCGTGTGATGGGAACGGCGACTCCATATTTTATCCGTGCCTAACGGGCCCTATTCTGCGATGTACGAAAATATGAATACTTTTGCAACTTGACGAGTGGTCACGGTAAAGAAGTGGTATAACATTACCGTTCCTCAATCGAGCATCAAAGTGCTACCCCAAGAGTCGTGTCGAACACAGATCTATCAGTGACAGTGTGAACGCGACGACATAAATCGCGATGATCGGCAAGTCCATCCGTAGAGTGTCGTTGGACAGATGGGTTGAGGATTGCAATGCTGGCATTGTATGTCTTGGCGGATCACACGCAGCGCGCTCGTGATGGAATATTTTCCCCATTTGCTTTGTCTGAAACGAAATATGGTGGTGTTGGTCTCAAGGGGCGTTGAGGTCGAGCTCCGTGTTTATCAAAGTTGTTGTGTCCTAGTACTTAACTCCGCGCTTTCCCCACTTCCGATTGATTTCAATCTTAACCAAAGGTAACCTGCTTAATGTGCCTTTTTAAACAAACTGAACCTTCTACCCGGGCAAGAAAGTGGAATGTCTGTGACGAATATTAGGCTCATTTCAAGTCGTCTTAAAATCCGGAATCCGAGTTGTGTTGCATTGCCAATGAATTGGCGTAACTTCAATGCAATGGAGGCACAGCCAGTCATTGTGGCAGGTTGCCCATGCCTCGAGGCACAGGCCCTTTGATGGGATCAATCGGATCACTGTGACCCATGCCCGAACTCGGAAATGAACGTGGTGTGCATCCACTGCAGCGGCTTACCCTGGGCCAGGCTGGCTCGTTCGTCGACAGCCCAGACTCGGAAATACCCAATAGTCCTTGGCGAATCTTATCTTCGTTGTGCTGCTCGTGTACTTTGTCGGCCATCTTAATATCTCTCACGAGGCACGTCCTCATTGCTCTTCTGGTGACCCCTGTATTTACATATGTGTCGTTGGATTGAATTCGTTTTTGTTGTCTCGAGTCCCAGTTGCAAGTCAGCTGACATACAGCGTTCGCAAATGTGTCAACCGCGTTCACATGATGATTCAGGACATGATTTTGTTGTTTCCATAACTGAATGATAGGTCCGACCTCCTCGCACCAGCCGTTCGTTCAGGGGTGCTCGCGCTGTGGAAAGGAAGCCTTCGTTATCACCTTTCTTACCAATACTGAAGACATGTACGTTCACTTTTCCATCTCTTCGTGTCGCTGCACTAGTTGTAGTCGTCACCACGCGCCAAAGACCTCCCAGCCCGTTTCTCTCAATGCCACTCAAGTTCGATCCGAATTTGCATCACCACTCAAACTATGAGGTCTTTCGCCGCCTTTTGTGCTGACCGCTGCACACGCGAGCAGTAAATACAACCATGCTCGACGAGCGCATGGACTACTTGGCGTCGTTCTTCTCGTCGTCGACGGCCTCGTCGAATGAGTTCTCGGCGGCAAATCCCGAGTCACCAACACTTTGGTAAGGTTTAGCACCTATGGCCGAATAAAAAAATTAGCTGTTGTCGCAAAAGGAAACGCCTGCCGCTGCCGCTGGTGCATCGCCGCCAAATGTAAACGCCCATCGGTGGTAAGGGATCCTAGTCAATTGTCAGTGCGTGATGAAGATCAGTCTGTCAATCAAGCCACAATGATTCGTATCAACAAGGATTTCGTTCCAACTGATTATTCGTGCATGGTACGGGTGCGTGGGAACTACGTGAAACTCGACTCTTCCAATGGTACTCCATCACCGTTCGGCGTCGACAAGACGATAGTGCGATACACAACCACCTCCAACCATCTGACAGTGAATCGACACGCGCAATGGGCATCACCACCAGTCAACCCAGGTGGCAATGACACAGTGTAAACATTGACGTACCCGTGCCACTGCTACTGGATGCAACGACGGCGACGGCGGGTTATACACACGATGCAACATCTTGATGCAACTTGCAACCTTAGAAGACGTCAGTGCCACGTCGATGACACCGCCGTGCCCGTGTCACCACTATTGTGGTCCCCATCCGAGTGGATGTGCATGACATGCTCACACCGTCATTCCCACGGACGTAGCAGGATAGGGCCAGTCAGGCGTGGATAAAATACGTATGGAGTCGCCGTTCGCATCACACGCAACCATCGGTTTAGCCAACATTCCCTGGCGGTGATTACAAGTACGAGAAGTGTTGTCGTAAGTTCCTGCTTTTACGGACCATGTGACTTGGCTCATTCCTTCCTGTCATTGATGACCTGAATAATGTACGACCCCCTATCATCCATTATCATTGTGTTGAAGGAAAAGCCACCCATATGTGGAAGCTCATTGGTGTATAAAAGGGGGGACGAGGAGCCCACTGGTCTCCAGCAAACAATTCCTCGAGTCCTCAGCTCTTCAACAGTCTTCTCTCACTACTAAACATGTTCTCTCGCGTCGCTACTCTTGTTCCTATTGCTGCCCTTGCTGTAGTTGCCGCCGCTGCGCCCAACGCGCTCGAGGCTCGCACCGGCTACACTTGCAACTCCGGCAGTGTGTACTGCTGCAACACCCAGTCAATCGCCGTAAGACATCATTCTTTCCCTCCTCTGCCGAAAATTCATGACGCTCTATTTGTTCACAGGCCGGCACCTACAATGGTGGCATTTTGGGCGGCCTTTTGGGCATTCTTGGCATTATCGGCCTGAACGTTGGTAACGTCAATGTCGAGTGCTCTCCCATCGGCATTCTGGGAAATGGTGGGCAGTGCACCCAGCAGGCCGTCTGCTGCAACAACAACAATGATGTGAGTTTATGCAACGCGTTTTGTTCATCGTCCGATGCGAAAATTATACTGATGGCTTTCTTTCTTCTTCTCCCCTGCAGGTCAGTCTCATCAACCTCTCTTGCGACCCCATCAGCGTCAATGCTTGAAGTGGATTCTGGATATGCACCCCTTGAAGATGGGATAAATAAAGTGTCAATTGAGCGAATGTATTTCTCGAGTTCTTGATGTGTAAAATAGGGTATTCAGAAAAGATAGCATTATTGAAATGTTAGCCGTGTTTTTCGAGTCCAAACTTATCACGGTACCAGCACAGATTGGTCCGATATACGACAGCCGAATCACCACGTATTAAATCGTTGAAGTAGAACGGAAGTACATATTTCCCTAGCGCTACGCCGTGACGTAGGTACTGATGTTCGATTGGCACTCGTAGTGACCCGAACATTGGGAAGATTCGAAGTTAGTACGCCGACCGTGTAAGTACAACTTCATTAGTAGTTACTTGCCAGTGTGTTACTAAAAAGCGGGAACATCAACCCTACCTTGCATCCCCGGACCGAGTTTCGGACTCTCACGCAACTCACTCCAACGCGCTGGTATTCCTGAGTGCTAGTAGCGACTTTGAACATGGTTGATCGAGTCTTTGGAAGTTGAGTCCGGTGGCGGATCTCGATCGACAGCGGACATCAAAATATATGTAGATCACGATCATTTCGACACGGACTCTTTTCCCATTTTGAAATAGCCAGAGTTATCAACACGGTTACAGGGTTGGTCACTGTGGAACAACTTGTCGCTGACAGCCATTTCTCTAGTACATTGGACTCGGGGGCATCCAATGTCTGGAGAAGAAATGATACCAGTGTACATTGATCAGGCGAGTGTCGGTGTGCTCTACGACCCGCAACCTTCCAGTAGTCGAACCTAACTTCTTTCTTGGTCGACTGTAACCTCATTTTACGTCACTGCGTAGCCCTCAGCTTTTTGAAAATTATATTATGTAGGGTGTCGGGTAGAGCCCTTCCTTTAATAAGTCACGCATACTTTCCCTTCCTGTTCATGTTGGGAGCACCCATCTTCAATTGTATTTGCAGATTGCGTGCAATCACGGTGATCTTTGTCCTACTACGGCCATTGCCACCTGATTCCTAGCCAATGGGTATCTCCGCGACTCGTTGTCGACTGCTCTTGCACACATGAAAAGAAGGAGAGGTAAGATCGCAACGCTCTAATTTTTCCCGGACCCCCAGGGAACGTGATAGGGAGATACTTACAAACTAGAGCGTTTGGTCGTGTTTTGCTCGTTGCTAGGCGACAAACTAGTTAGAGTTGAAGTTGAGCCACCTCGGGCAACGCCGTCCTTTGACTGATGCCAGTCAGCTTGAAATGAGTTGGAACGTTACAAAACAATTGCTTACTATTGGCAGCTTGCGTGGTGGCCTTGGGTTCACCGACAATAGTGTCTGGTGTCATCGCCGATGTCTTTGTGACGCCAAGGTGAGTCCGAATTTGTGATTACTAGGGTTGCCGTGGCACGACTCTGGACGCATGCCGACCGTGTACTAACTGCAGGCTAACCAGAATGACTCAGAACCAGATTTGTGCCGGCCACCAATGTTTTCATCACTGGAAGTGCGATGCTGCTGCCACAGAAGAAGCTCCTCGGCGACTTGCACTGGGCCCTGACCGTCCGCCACGAAGAACAAGCAGCGAACCACATTAATATATCCCTTTATGATTGCGGCGGAGAGTGGTGTATGTTTCATTGTGTCACAGGTGACTAGGATCTCAATAACCTCCATCCGTGACCTCAACTCATACTCTTTTTCCACCGTAGTGAACAAAATGTCGCGAGAGAGGGGTGTATTCGATGAAAGAAGGTGCTTTACGACCATTCAATGCATCCCATTGAGTATATATTATCTTCAGAGTTGTGGCGCGAACGTCCCGCTTTCCATAGCAACAGAGTGAGAATCGAACGAGGACACGGCGACGACCACGCATATGGCACCGGACCCACACCTTCATTGTGAGTCTTACTGTGTCTCACTTTGTGTCCCCATGTCATTCATCACACTTGTTTTTTTTTTCACCCCCTACACTTGTCGATACAACTCGTGTCCCTTCTTCTCTCATCGCACCCGTCCCCTGTCGGATTGACAGCGGATGTCAGAAAATATCATTGGCAGCGCATGAAAGCGATTGTGAATCCAAGGGAAGCCATTCAAATTAGTTCGTCTTCCTTTTTGCATCCGCAGAGAAACACTCCATGAGGACCGAGGACTACTTGAACCGGGCTCCGTTGAAAACGATGTCCCACGCAGCGATTTCCTTCAGCCGGTACGGTGTATTTATCTAGCTTACTTGCTTTCATTCACGTACCGTCCTACGCAGCTAGTATTCCTCACTGGCAGCATCAAATATGTCAGCATTTCCACCATCCGACCAGGCAGGACCTCATGTTCGACTCTCCATTCCACCATCGGTCTCGCTTCGTAGCTTTGATGTCGAATTCCATCACGACGGAGCAGCTGGCGTGGTGAGTAACAGTTCTTTTTTTCGCACTCAGTTCCTGAATACATGGTCAGATTTTTGAGTTGAACATGCATCCAGAGCCGCGCCGCGGCCCTAGTTATCACGGTTTCAGACTCGCCTTGACGTCAGACGACAAAGGCATAGACGATGATACCAAAGACAATATTGTCGGTGAACCCAAGGCCGCCATCACGCCAGCTGCCAACATCGCGGATGATCGTGTAAGTAATTATTTTGTACTGTTCTATACCGTTTCCAAGCCTAACTGTACCAGTCAGAGACGCTCGTTTCCTCCGAAATGACTCTGTCTAAGGAGACGGTACGCGTGAGCGATCTGGTTCGTTCAACTTTCGATCGGAGACTAATTAAGTACTTCGTCTCATAGACTCGGAGCGAGCGAGAGTGTGTCGTGTGTCGTGGGAACCAATCGCCGGGCCTCGTAGTTCTTGGAACGCGCCGTAGGACTCCCAAGAACTAGAACTAGTCCTCGGGACCAGATAGATGCAAAGATGCAGCTTGTGTCGACGACACCTAGACATATCTTGTTATTCTCCCTGTCCAATGAAAGGTTTCTGTAGCTTGTTTACGCCTGCCGATTCCCTAATCCTGGCAATGGTCATTAATCATTCCCGGGCCGAGTGCGAGTTTGGCCCGCGGCCCCCAAGTAAGAGCGCCACGCTGCTTAGTTGCTCTAGATGGTTTCCACACCATAAACCTCACAGCTGTCAGCAGATTCTTGATATTTTAGATTTTGAGGTCACGATACATTGTTGGTCACGAGTCGTATGTAGACGCAACCAAAACATTACGTCGTAGGCATATTCAAATTCAGACTTTACGGATTGATGACGACCCCGTATCATTGAACTGCATTCATGTCTACGGGTAATCCCAAAAAAAACGGTAGTTCGATGTCCCTCGAGGAGCACAAGCAAGAACTTCCACCTACTAGACGACTTCTCAGCGCCGGGCTGATCGAATAAAGCGCACTTGATGATGACTTCGAAAAGCAGCTTTTCCGCGCTTTTGGAGAAACTGTTGAACTCGAGGTCATTGATTTTTTTTTTTTTTCAGAGATGACGTTCGTCTACAGAATGGGGGTCGCGGTCTCAAGCCAAAAAAAAAAGAGGCGTCAAAGCGCACGCTGTCGTCGGCCTCAAACCATAGACCCATGACATACCGGGGTGGATTGGGTATCCCGAGTCGGCTGTATCTGAGAACAAGTGTATATAAGGATGCGATCATGATGAAACGATGAGACCAAGATTCACTGTGTCGTAATGCCGTGCCGACGCACCGACTGGGTATCCGCTGGCAACTCGTCGAGGTGCATCCCCGTAGGGATACACTGCTTGTCGCAAACTGAATGAGAAATTGATCTCAACTCCGTGTGGGTACAGAAAGAGTTCGTACATCTTCTTTTGAAACCCCAGATCGACGATCCTCCGTTGAGACGCAACCCATGCCGTCCCCGTCGTGCAATTGGAGGATGCTAGGTCCGCTATCTAGATACGCGAACTAGTCCGCATCGAATACGCACAAGGCTCTTGAAGCGGCAAGAGACGACATGGCCTTGTATCGCACTAGTGATGCTGGGAAGCTTGAAACAGGACAGATACGACGTTTTCCAGACAGGTCGGACTCTAATGATCTTGGCTTGAACAGCCTGATGACAACGTGGGGGAACAAGTAGCGACCCAGTGCAGGCGATGCATTGGTGACTGATCTTGTGACGCCGCAAATACCACCGATGATCTCAGCTTACACAGTGTACAGTGCAAGAGGATACGGCTCTGTTAATTTTGGGTAATGGAAGTAGAAAGGCTTTTTCGACCATCTAGCCAGCCCATTTTCTTTTCCAAGACAGTGTTAGCATGCCAGTAGTTGAACAAGGGCAGATAAGAAATTCACCCTCTTGTCCTGGATCTCCTTTCTGTAATCGAATGTCTTCTATCGCGACTTAAAATGAGTCCTCTTGAAAAAAGTTGCTCGAGAACGTCACGTTCACCTTGGATGTTGTCCACCCCGAAGTAAGATGTATCTTGCTGTTGAACTTAAAACATACAAAGGCTGTCCAGACACTGAAGGAGCTCACCAAGTGTCTGTCATGTTAAATCGAAAAAAAAAAAAGTTTCCTCGATCCCGACTTTCGTAGCTCCGAGTCTTTCTGTAAGATGGGCCAAAACGTGAAACAACCATATCCGAGGTTCACCCCTCCAGGACCATCGGGAGACGCAGGAAACATATTTTCTGTCTCTTCTTCAGGTTGAAAACTACTGACTTAAGCAAGTTCGATCTGGACGAGTCGTTGTGGTCGGCATAGCCATTTGGCGATGTTGTCTGCGACGCAGCTGCGGAGAGTGTGCAATGGAGAATGAAGTTGGTGTCCTTTTCGGAACCAAGTCGGTGGTACCAAACACGTTTCACTGTCGCGTCACAACCCGCATCACCGTCGTTTCCCACCGTGTTACTATCTCCATTGTGACGTCGAGGCTACTGAGGGAGACTAGCAAGTTCAAGTTGGATAGAGGAGTATCACGATTCACAATCTGTGTTATCTTATCCTGGTAATTGGAAACTTGCTATTCGATTGGACCTGGTGCCTTGGAATCTGGCCCAGTCGGCCCTCGCGTTGCTGGTAGGCATGCCCTGGGATAATTACGGTCAGTCGAGACTGTCTTTCACATTCTCCGTACTTTCTCCACATATCGCCCTTATTATAGCTCCATCCATTTGGCCAGGCAATTTGTTGTGTATCCTCGGACCGATGGCACCGCACGTTGGCCAATGACCAGGACTCGCGATATATTTGGTGTGTGGGCAGCGTGCGCGGTCTAGGTTGTTCCGGTCCTATCTAATCACACGTGCACAGGCTTCGATAAATTAGAGCCAAAGCAGCGCCAGTTCCTGAACATTTACCTCCCGATGGCGATGGATATCAAGTCGTGTCGCTTGTTGTCGACTTGATACCACCATGGTTGCACTCGACGCTCTACAAAGGTTAAAGCGCTTCTCTCTGCTGCCTGGCGCACACAGCAAAGATGGACGTCAGCACTCTGTCGCCCCTTCCGTGCTTAAAGGTGGCTCCAAGCATCGCTGGTGGTCTCGCTTTCAACGCCGCAGAGGGCATGGACCACGAAAAGGTGCGCATCACTGCGTCCCTCCGCCATTGCTTGCATGACAACATCCATGCTCACTCCTTATTTTCCAGTACCACAAGATCCTCCGGGTCATGCGGGATACGTCCCAGAAGCATTGATGCATTCGTGCATTTCCATGATCGTCTCAGCACAGCAAGACCAGTATCGTGCCGACTACCACTCAACTCCTCAGTGTCTCGGGTATAATGGGGACGATGATCCGCATGACGTCTCGTGGGGTTTTGTGACATTCGATCGTCCTTCCCGTCTTAGCACCATCACCGAATTCACCGAGTACACCTACGACGACTCATCGAGCAATTGGCTCTCCCGAATGGCAATGGACGACTCGCGACGACTCTCCCTGAGCGACACGACGTCATCCCACGACGACGTGCTTGGTCAGTCTAGTTGCAAGCGCGCAGCTACAGTTCCACTCACTTGTTCACAGGGCACTGTTCGGACTCCCATCCGGATGATGTTGCGCCAACCAAGACGCCTCCTTACCCACCTCCTTTGACCGTGCAATGGCCTTCAAGAAACCATTCTGCGCCGTCTCGCGCCTCCGTGGAGTCGGAAGTTTCATCTGAACTGCCAGAACCGCCAGGCATGCCTCGTATTTCGATGCCAGGGCCCAACATTCCACCCATCGTCACCCGTTCGTCACCCGATGCATAGATCGCACACGGCCCATCGTCCACGGATAGAAGTGGGTTTCAGTCACAGGCCTCGGATAACGTAAGTTGGAGAGGTGACAAGAGAGGTGGCACAGCAGAGAGGAAAGGCAAACATCGGAATCCGGTCCGCGGACCGGACGCGGATTTTGACTCAGAGTAGAGTTGAGGGACTTGGCGACCCACAGGCCGGCACACACAAACTGTATCATTATGTACGCCGTATTGGCTGATAATTACAAGGGACATGTCGATGTGAATCAAATACCAAAGCATCAAGGTCGCCGCCGACTGCACCTGTCAGTGTGATGGCGCACGCGCAGCTTCTTTCTCCCCTTTCAAGAGCCGTTCTACGTTGGCGCCGATCCGACGACGTTCTTCGAGCGTGAAATCGGGTTCGGGTGCCGAGTATCCAAGCTCTACGGATATGGTTGGGAATTCGTGCCACATGCGCGCGTGCAAAGGTGCTTACTAAGGCTAGTATACTGGACTGGGACTTCGTCTGATAGGACGGGAAGCGTGGAGAGATCCAAGGGGAAAGAAGGACCGATCCATGCGCTGCGAATCTCGTGATCCCTGAAATTTAGGAAACCACGCACCTCGTCAGACCGTTATCGCGGAGGAAGATAAACGAAACCTTACTTTCTCTGAAATGACCCGACGTTTGGGAAAGAGAGTTTAGCAGTATGGAGATAGACGGGGACGTGAAACGAACCTCTTCGCGTGTGAGAGGATGAACCAGGATGCTTGACGAGTGCATAACGCATATGAGCAGAACGAACAGATGGGGGGGTGCCCTTACCTGAGATTACCGCGGTTTTGACAGAGGTAGGAAAAGACAGGGGAAAATGACGTTGAAGGGACCCATATCTCATAGGAACCTAAAATTATTGACTTTCATCTGGAAGGGTTCGGGAAAGCACTCACCAACAGGATGCGGGCCAATTGGCCCCGTGTTAACGCGGAAGAGAGGGACGGCTACGAAAGCACCATCACGCCTGAGACGCAACACAGCATCGCGTAGCTCGAGAGCAGCATGGTGTTCTTCTGCATTGTTCTGATGAAAATAGATATCTGTACACAGTTGAAAGCGATTGAGGCGATATGATACGATAACTCACGGAAATGCCATTCTCTACCGGAAGAATCTGTGAGGATTCGATGTCGATAGTTACCAGTGAGGACACATACTTGATTTCAGTGTTTACCACCTGCTCAAGGTCAGTTGGGGGAGACATAGTTATGTCTGATAAAGAGACGGTAAGTGTGGAAGGAACACATAAAAGGAGTGTTTTGACTTCGCACCATCATCATATGACCGGTCACTGCCATCTCCCTCCAGAAGTCTGGCTCTGTGTCTTCCACCAGGCTGCGCACGTCCCTGGTAACCTCGTCCCAGACATCGATACCAGAGCTTGTATCCCTGCCTTGCGAGAGACCCTCGTCACCACACGCGCTCTCGTCCGCGTCTCCAAACAATGGTGGCATCTCGCCATTCCAATCCTATACCGGTCCGTGTACATCGGCAGGGCGCGCTGCTTGTCCTCGCTCTCCAGCACACTGATGCGTTCCGCGGTGGGTCAAGGCACCCTCGTCAGCACGCATCCTCTGGGTGAGTACACCCAGAGACTCGACATCGCCATCCGCGACCACGCAAAAAACGCAAAGGCCGAATTGGACTCGCTTGCAGCGATCATCACGCACATGCCCAGCCTTGCCATCGTCTCGTTCGCCGTCACCCCCAACTATGTTACATCGGATCTCCCGGGCAATATTCTAGACGCGCTCCAGCACTCTGCCGCTTCGTTGCGCGTCCTCGATTGGTCCTCGACGGGACTGGAACCATCTGCCAGTGCCTTTCGACTCGTCGATCTCCTCGCCAAGTGTACTCAGCTCCGCATCCTCAATTGTCCCAGGCTCGTATGGTCAAAGGGGCCCGATCACGGTGGCATCCCACCCACCGTGACCACTCTCCGTCTACAAGGCCTCATCCCTTCCATTGCCCCCAAACGCCGCTTTCCACACTTTGACCCCGACACCCTCTGCCGTCATGGGCCTACCGCACTCCAAGAGCTCATCCTCAGCAGCGGCCGGGACCCTTATCACTGGGAAGACCTGCTCTACGCTTACAGCGATCAACTCGTTTCCGTCCAACTCTACGTACCCAGTCCCCGGCCGACCAGCATGGATGGATACATGCAGCTCCTCGCTCGCGCATGCCCTCGTTTGCGCCGTCTTACGATCACCTCGGACCATTTATTGTCTTTTACCCATCCCAATCTACCCTCCGTCGCCTATCTGGGACTGAGAGTCACGCGCGCGCAGTCGCCCAGGTCGGATTTCAAGGGGCTGTTTGCATTGCTGCTGGAGCTGCGGTCGAGTGTACCCTCGTTGCAGGTGGTACAGCTCCTGAACGAGCACAACGTCCAGTGTCTGCTCAAGTCACACACCAAGTTCGCCGTGCGGGCGTTGCAGCCGTTCATGGACAGCACATCGTTTCGGGTCGAGGACAAGGAGGGGGTGTTGTTGACAGGTTCGAGGCGTTTCGGGTGGCATGGTCGTGCTTGCACTGATTGGCCGTCGGCGTGATTAGACAGACTGAAGGCACTCGGATATTTGTGAGGTGTGGCTGGAAAATTAGACGTGACGACGAATCAGTGAGTGGGG